>JAVXUO010002146.1:0-131729 GCA_033065855.1 Escallonia rubra
ATATGGGTTGTTCTTTTCCATTTAATATCGTCATTCGTCTCTGTTTATTTTGCTTAATAACTTATCATTTTGATAACTTACTGGGCTATTCGAGCTCACCCCTTTTCTTTTCTACCTTGCCTTTGCCACAGGGGAAGAAAGTGACAGTGAATGATATGGCAATGATGGATTTTTGAGATTTTTCTTAGTATCGTAAACTTTGTAATTGTAACTTGAAATCTCACCTGGACAGGGGTCTTTGGATTGTAATGTATTGGAATATTTTGTTTAGCCGCTGCTCATAGACAGTCCTTTTGTAAGGGAATATTTTGGGATTGAATTGTGATAGACTTTTGTTATGCAGAGATGCTTTATGTTAGAAGTTTTAGTTGCTCTGTTTATACCGTTACTTTTAGAACTTTAGCGGTAATTCTTGTAGTTTGATGGTGGTCTAGGCCTCCCGTTTTGGGGTCGTGACAGGGTCAGTATCAGAGCTTAGGTTTGTGATTCTGTAGACTTGTGTGACCCTAAGTTTAAAACGTTGCGAGTTAGATGTGCGACTAGATTGGTCTCTTTACTCTTTATTTCGTGTTTTTCCTTTGTATGCTTTAGGCTAAAATGGTTTTATTTGGTGTTAGGAGTACTATGCCTCCTAGACGCTCTAATCGTAAAGCCAACGATCCTCACGATCCACCAACGAATGATGGAGTTGTTAAGGCCACTGTGCAGGGATTTCAGAATTTGGCGAACCCAATTACCGGATGTAACGGGGTACCACTACACCAAAATCAGAACATTGGGCAGAATGATAGTTTTAAAAGTGGAGATGTGGAGATATTTAAGAAGTTAGTACCCACTTCTAGAGGGGAACCCGATCCGGAGAAGGCTGAAGCTTGGGTGAATCAAAATGAGAAGGTGTTTGACCTTTGGGATAGCAGCGATGAACAAAAGGTGGAATATGCAGTTTTCATGCTAGAGGATGAAGCTGACCATTGGTGGAAGATGGTCAAGCGCATGCAGAGAATCAGCGCTAATCATCCATGACTTGGGAACGGTTTAAAGGTATTTTCTTCGAGAAATACTTTCCTTAAAATATTAGAGATCGGAAGGAAGAAGAATTCTTGAAGCTAGTACAAAATGATATGACATTTGCACAATATGAGGCGAAGTTCACCTCATTGTCAAGGCATGCCCCACATCTGGTTGACACCGAGAATCGTAAAGCGAGAAGATTTGAGAAGGGATTGAAGCGCGGCATCAAGAACAGGTTATTGGCTCTTAAGCTTTCGACTTATGACAAGGTTGTTGAACGGGCCAAAATTCTGAAGACGGACTACGGGGAGTTTTTAAAGTAGCAGGAGAAACAGAGGCACAAAAGAGGCCCTGCAGAAGCTTCGGATAAGAACAAGAGTGGTGGTCAGAACAAGAGGAAATGAACTTTATAAGAAGGCATGCAATCGACTCGAAGGGTTACGAAGGTTTGCGATATATGCGGTAGGAATCATGGGGATAAGCCATGCCATCGTTTGACAAACTCTTGCTTCAAGTATGAAAATGTGGGACATTATGCTATGGAGTGCCCGTATCCGAAGAAAAAGAGACTGGGGGAGAAGACTTACAACGCTCAGGCTCAGGGTGGAGCCAAGCCATCCACGAGGGATCAGAGGCCAAGGGTACAAGGCCATGCTTATGCTTTGACTGCCAAGGATGCCACAACTTCTAACGACATGGTGGCAGGTACAATTCAGATCGATTCTTATTCATTTCATGCATTATTCGACCCTGGATCCACACATTCGTTTATAACCTCTTCTCTTGCGTGTAAGTTGGGTTCCGACCCACGAGCTTTAGAATTTGATTTAATGATTGATACCCCGATGGGGAAATCTATCTTAGTATCTATAGTGTACAAGCCTTGTTTGGTACACATTGAGAGTAGAGTGTTACCTGCTGACCTTATAACTATGGATATTTGAGATTTTGACGTCATTCTCGGCATGGACTGGTTGTCTTCCTATCATGCCTCGTTAGATTACTATGCCAAAGAAGTACATTGCCGGATTCTTGGTCAATCTAAGTTCAAGTTTAAGGGTTCTACTTCCGTTACTTCGTCTTGCCTTATATCTGCCTTGCAGGCTAGACGTTTGGTTCGGAAGAGGTGTCAAGGATATTTAGCTCACATTGTGGATACTCGTATAGTTGTTTAGAACTTATCCGATATTCCCGTGGTTAGCGAATTTTCGGACGTGTTTCCGGAAGAACTCCCTGGTTTTCCTCTAGACCGTGAAATCGAGTTTGTTATAGATCTTAAACCAGGAGCTGCTCCAATTTCTAAGATTCCCTACCGTATGGCCCCGGCCGAGCTCAAAGAACTTAAAGTGCAACTCCAAGAATTACTAGAGAAAGGCTTCATTCTCCCCAAGCATATCTCCTTGTGGCGCTCCCATTTTATTTGTAAATAAGAAGGACAGAACGATGAGATAGTGCATTGACTATAGGGAGCTGAACCGTATCACAGTTCGTAATAACTACCCTTTGCCACGGATTGACGATTTATTTGACCAACTTCAGGGAGCTGAATACTTCTCCAAAATTTGATTTGAGATCAGGTTACCACCAATTGAATATTAGGAGGGAAGATATATCCAAGACTAATTTCTGCACGAGGTACGGACACTATGAGTTTGTAGTAATGCCGTTCGGGTTTACTAATGCACTTGCAGTGTTTATGTATTTAATGAATCGGGTATTCAAGCGATACCTGGACCAATTCGTCATAGTCTTCATTGATGACATTCTGATTTACTCCAAAAGCAAGGAAGAACATTTACGTATGGTACTACAGATTTTGAGGGAAGAAAAGCTTTATGCCAAGTTTGATAAATGTGAGTTTTGGCTTGAGAAAGTTGTGGTTTTAGGCCATGTGGTATCTAAAGATGGGATCTCGGTGGATCCATCTAAGGTAGAGGCAGTGTGGAATTAGGAAAAACCAAAAATAGTAGGAGAAGTTTGTAGTTTCCTTGGGTTGACTGCCTATTATCGCAGGTTTATAGAGGTGTTTTCAAAACTCGATATCCCATTAACTCGGTTGACCCGAAAAAAGGTTAGGTTCGAGTGGTCTGAGGAGTGTGATCGCAGTTTTCTAGAGTTAAAAGAAAAGATTGGTTTCGGCTCCGGTTCTTTCCCTGCCTTCAGGAACTGGAGGATTTGTGTTAGTAAGCGATGCTTCACACAAGGGTTTGGGATGTGTATTAATGCAGCATGGGTGAGTTATTGCTTATGGCTCGCGGCAACTTAAAACGTATGAAGTGAACTACCCAACACATGATTTGGAGTTGGCTGTTGTGGTTTTTGCTTTGAAAATTTGGAGGAACTATCTCTATGGTGAAACGTGTGAGATATACACGGATCACAAGAGTCTTAAGTTTTTATTCACACAGAAGGAATTGACTATGCGACAACTTTGGTGGTTGGAATTGCTTAAGGACTATGACTGCAAGATTTTATATCATCCAGGGAAAGCCAACGTGGTCGCTGATGCTCTCAGTCGAAAGAACACATGTACGTGTGCAACTCTTTTGACTTCACATAAGGAAATTCTTGCGGATCTTGAAAGTTTGGGTATGGATGTTTTGGTTTCCAGGACGAGAAACTATTTTAGTAATTTAATGGCGCGACCTACCTTGATTGAAAGAATTAAGTAAGCTCAGATTGCGGATTCAAAATTAGTTAAGATCAGAGAACAAGTTGGAGAGGGTCAACAGCCAGAGTTCAGAATTGATGCCGAGTGGGCATTATGTTTTCGAAACAGATTGTGTGTTCCTTCTGATGTAGGATTAAAGGAGGAAATATTGCGAGACGCGCATAGTTCTGGCTTCACAGTCCATCCAGGTAGTACTAAGATGTATCGAGATTTACGAGACGTGTTTTGGTGGAACGATATGAAAAGGGAGCTATCGGATTTTGTCGCTCGATGCCTTATTTGTCCGCAAGTTAAAGCGGAACATCAATGGCCTGCTGGACCTCTACAACCACTTACCATCCCTCAGTTGAAGTGGGAACATATTACTATGGACTTTGACCTGGATAAAATGTGCTGACTTAGTTAAACGATCAATTACAACCCAAACCGAATCATGACCTTGCCTTGTCCTAGGCAAAACCAGACACAAAGTCCATAGTTGGGGTGATCAATTGCCGCTTAGGGCTTGCTCGTTAAACTTCAAAAATAGTTGGGGTGATCAATTGCCGCTTGTCGAGTTTGCATACAACAATAGCTTTCAGGCTAGTATTGGTATGGCCCCGTTTGAAGCCTTGTATGGTCGAAGATGTAAAACACCAATTTGTTGGTTTGAGGTTGGAGAGGAGAAACTTTTCGGTGCCTTGGGGCCCGAGGTAGCACAAGCTACATCGGAGAAAATTTGTTTCATTGAGGATAATTTGCTAGTTGCTCAAAGCCGTCAAAAGAGTTATGCTGATAATAAAAGACGTGAGTTAGAGTTTGAAGTAGGAGATCATGTATTTCTCAAAGTATCACCTTGGAAGGGAGTAATGAGTTTTGGAAAGAAGGGCGCTTTTTGACGTTTAAGGTACGTTTTTAATTCCACGGACGAAATTCTTTCAAGGGGGGGGGGGGAGTGTAATACCCCAAAACTTTTCCTTTCTTAAGCTAAAAAACAAATTCCTTAAAAATAAATAAGGATGTGTTCTTTTCGGAATATTCAGTAAAGTGTGGAAAACGTTTCCGTGGGATTCGGTCAAATGAAAGGGTTTTCGGTTCAATGAATAGTTTTCGGTTGAAACTTTCCGAAGTTTTCGGTTGAATGAATAGTTTTCGGTCGAATGAAACTGCTTTGCTTCGAATGAAAATTGTGTTGATTTGAGGAAGAATGGGGACTGGAGTTTTCTGTTGAATGGAAATAGTTTTCAGTCGAATGAAACCACTTTGCTTCGAATGAAAATTGTGTTGATTTGAGGAAGAATGAGAACTGAAGTTTTCAGTCGAATGGAAAATCGAGATTTTGGGAAAGGCATTTTCGCAACTGAAGTTTTGAGTCGAATGAAACATTCTTTTTTCTTCGAATGAATAGTGTAATTTTTGCTTTCTTATAAATAGTCTCTTTATTTTCTTTCCAGCCTTTTTGTTCTCTGTTTCATTCCCTTTTCGGCGGAGAGAGAGAGATTAGAAGGCTTGGGAAGCTCCTTCGGTATTAAGGTGGTGCCTTGAGGTTTTTCTTGTCCAAAAACTTGATTGAGGGAAGGGATTTTATCGCCTTTTGCTGTGAAAAGGTACTTTCGAAATCCGAAAGCTTATGCTTTGTCCAATTCTGTTCATCTTTATTGGTTCATTTTGGTTTGTTTAACTTTTGTTTTCATTTAAAACATTGTGTACCCTCCCCCATTTGTGCCATGAGGAGCACACCTTTGCATTTGTACATTTGTGGCCGTCAACTTAAGATTGACATTGACTATGTGGAACAACTCTCAGATTGAGAGGGTCCTTTGGACACATGTTAGACATGTTAGCAAGCAATAGACTCCTAGCATGCTACCGGTAGCAAACGTTTGATGTCTGTATGTTTGGTTCGACAGTTGGGTCTTATGACCAACATAGTCTTCGTATGTTATAGCATGCCCGACATATATTATGTAATATCCCACATCGGTTGTGGGAGAGTTTGTGATTGGCCTTATAAGACCCTAGCTCTGAACTCATAAGTACCAACTTGGCTAGCCCTTTTGAGGGAGGCAATGCCCTGTGGTGGGGCCGTGGACCGGGTCGTTACAGATGGTATCAGAGCAGACTCTCAAAAGCTCGAGCTGGGTTGTCCAGTCTGGTTGCCAATGGTTGGGGGAAACGAAGGCAAGCCCGGGTATATCTCACATCAAGAGGATGGTTGGGGCAACGAAGGGTGAGCTGGGTATATCCCACATTGGCTAGAGAGGAAGATTATGGGCTATGTGTGACCGAGCCTTAGCGAGGACGCTAATGAATAAGGTAGGGATATTGTAATATCCCACATCAGTTGTGGGAGAGTTTGTTATGGCCTTATAAGACCCTGCCTATGAACTCATAAGTACCAACTTGGCTAGCCCTTTTGAGGGAGGCAATGCCCTATGGTGGGGCCGTGGACCGGGTTGTTACATATTAGTCATGTGTTATAGGATTACATGCTTAACTTTGTTGCTTCCATATTTGATAATAAGATATGGGTTGTTCTTTTCCATTTAATATCGTCATTCGTCTCTGTTTATTTTGCTTAATAACTTATCATTTTGATAACTTACTGGGCTATTCGAGCTCACCCCTTTTCTTTTCTACCTTGCCTTTGCCACAGGGGAAGAAAGTGACAATGAATGATATGGCAATGACGGATTTTTGAGATTTTTCTTAGTATCGTAAACTTTGTAATTGTAACTTGAAATCTCACCTGGACAGGGGTCTTTGGATTGTAATGTATTGGAATATTTTGTTTAGCCGCTGCTCATAGACAGTCCTTTTGTAAGGGAATATTTTGGGATTGAATTGTGATAGACTTTTGTTATGCAGAGATGCTTTATGTTAGAAGTTTTAGTTGCTCTGTTTATACCGTTACTTTTAGAACTTTAGCGGTAATTCTTGTAGTTTGATGGTGGTCTAGGCCTCCCGTTTTGGGGGCGTGACAAATGTAATATGGATTAAATTTATCACCTCGTCCTTAACCTTGAGGAACCACTTCTGTCTCAACTTGTGAAGCTTCTGTTTGACAAGTTTGGCTTCAGGTAGGATAGGTAGGTGGTGTTCCACGATGGACGGGTCAATACCGGACGTCCACTATATGACCAAGCAAAAACATCGATAAGCTATTGAAGAGTGCACTGCTTTCCTCTCTTTCCCTCTCATCTAGACTAGCCCCTATTTTGATTTCTTTTACGTCTTTAGGACTCATGGTTTTTGCCACGACCCGAACCCACGGTTTAGCCTATGAGCTAGGTCCGTGACTGGTCGTAGGCCCATTAGGCTCTCATGAAAGGCTCTGCGAGGCCTTACTCACGTACAACAGTACAACTGCAACGGAAATTGAATCTTATACAAGTCCAAAATAAGAACTTCACTTCCAGTCTTAATACAAAATTGTTATATATCAACAAGTATGAAATGGTCTCTAAAGACAACAACTACACTCATTGAAATCCATTATGTTCTCCCTACAATTTACAAGCCCTCGATTATCGCCATCAACTTACTCTTAACTTGAACTATTAAGTAAAGAATGAGCTTTCACGTGCTCATTAAGTAATAGCGACTTAACTAACTAGACCATAGCATGTCAGCAAATAACTCACTCTGATAATTAGCAACTTAAGAGATATAAAACCAGGGAGTAAATAATTATTTCTCAAGGCAGGAAATAATAAGTCGTTCTGTAAAACCTAACAGAGTAAAGAGAACAATTATGAGGGCATAAAAATCATTTAGCACAAAAACATAATCACAAGCCAGTTCCATCTCAGAACCAGCTAAAAAGATATGTCACGATTAGCATTCATAGCTCCAATGACTTGGGATCGGAATCTCACCTCGGGATAAACATCACTATAGAAGCAAGGCAAACACTTACAAAAGTAATGTGCATTACGTCATACATAGTCCCGTTCACAAGGGCTTGAAATACAACTTTCCCCCATTAGATATGGGACACAACAACCGAGTAAGAAAAAATCACCACCCTTTTTGTTTATCACAAATATAATCCTTCGATCACTGATGGTCAAACCATCTAACGACTTTTCGATAATTTCTCAACATATTTCATATCCACAATAACATCAATACCAAAACATCTCTCTTGCGTCATCTATTTCAAATCTGAATCACATTAAAATTTCTAATAAAATATCATTTTCATGTTGGTCCGGTTTCTTAATGAGAAATAAGCATCGCCAAAAGCTTTTTGGCAAAATTCATTTATCCAAGGCAAAAGCAGATAATCATAACCAAACAGTTCATTAATGATAAATAGTGCTTTTCAAAAGTAGATAACATGTACATTTTATAAATGTACTTGTTAAATCGAAAGGTCACTTACACAAACCTTTCACTGAATTCAGAAGTTTTTCTTTGAATCTGACCTCAGTCACCTTCTACCATATCTTAATAGACGAATCGGCTATAAATTAATTCCCGTGGCATATAATTTATTATAGCGCAATAAAATATTTCAATTTCTACTCTTGTCATTTATTAGTTCGTAACTTCTTACTACAACTAGTCCATTCAATCAGAATTATCCTCGCCCGTAGAAGTGCACCACCGGCACCATTTCTCTTTCCTTGGAAGCAATACTAACATTGTTTTCTCATTTTCTTGAGATCTTCGATGCTCAATTATGTATTTTCAGTCAGTTTGTCATCGGGTGTGAAAAATTACCAAAACACCCCCAGGCTATGGTCAAATTATCAAAACATCCTCTAATGTCTGATGCACCAACAAAGACCCAGAAATAACTCAAAATATATTTTTAAGCAATCTAAACCAGTTATTGGACTAAAAAGTCCTTCAGAGAAGTTTTTGCTCGAAAGCCCTAACTGATATCTAAATAGAGTGCTCAGAGGTTGATCCTGTAAAAATAGCTATCGGCATCAAAATGCCTCGAAAGTTTAGACACTGAAACATCTCAACAACATAAGGTCCTCCTAAATATTTTCTCCACTAGTTTATGTTTTAATTGGATTAGTCACCATTTGAAAGTAGTAGGTGGCAATTTTCCGTTAACATTTTCTCACATTTTTACACATGTATGCCACTAATCTAATCAACTTCATATAATTACGAAATAGCCCCAAAACTTTTTATAATTACAAATTAATCCCAAAACTTCATTTAATTACATTTTGGCCCCAAAAGAATTTTAACCTTTCATACTATACTGATTCCCGATTGCTAACATTTATCAGCCATTTATTATCAAGTAACCATTAATTATTTTGGATAGCTCAAAAAGTACGAGGAGTATCAGTTTTGCCCTCGGATTAGGCAAACTATTCTTTATCAATATTTGGGCAAAAAACGCCACTCTAAGGAAAAATGTATAAGATTAAGGCGTACCAGGTGTTGGATAAAAAGTATTCATCCAAACCTTAATTTTGTTTTCCTTTCTTTTATCTAAGCGAGCAATTAACTGTTTAATGCTTTGTTGGCTTCTCCTCTTAGGTTTGCTATTATTAATGTGTCTAAATGATCAACCGCTTCTATGCGTTGTTCACTCTGACTTCTAGACAAAGTACGTCCTTCCCTCTAATGACCAACTTTTTCCACGAGTTGATTGCTTCGGCTTTAGATGGATTTTATTCTCAAACCTTTTCTTGATGATGATCGACAACCAACCGCTTTCACGCATGTTTGTTCCAGCTTCGAGTGATGTCATTAAGCGTTTGACGAGGGCCAGTTACCTCAGATTCTTTGTTTCATCTCTTGTTCAAGTTGCCAATTTTCAAAGGATTGGTGCTTGAACTACACTCTTCTTATTCCTTTTCTAGGGATATGTAAAAAGCCTTATAATGCTCTAACCTATTTTTGTGAGTTTTTAGTACCATTCATATGTTTGCTTGAATGCATACCCCATCCGGCTTTGTTCTTCTATATTTTGGTCTTTCAAAGCAGTCCGTTGTCAGGGCCCAATCTTAATTAGCTTCTAATTATTTTTTTAAATTAAAGACTTATTAATTTGATTGAAATATTATTTCTGTTACATTCATTGTCAAAATGAAATAAAACGCGTTTCATAACTTTCGCGGTTAAGCAGGCTTAAAGTTGTATTAATTATTAATGGGTTAATTACTCACGGCACCCCTGAGGTTTACCCTAAATTACACACGGACCTGTCTATCTTTGTAAATTACACTAAGCTACACATTTCTATTTTTCTGTTAACAGAGTTAACAAAATTAATGAAAGGACGGTCATACCCCTGATAAACAAGTTAATTTACCCCTTCTCTCTCTCTCTCTCTCTCTCTCTCTCTCTCTCTTACACACACACGCGTCGACAGCACCCTTTGGACTGCACACCCACTGCCGGTGAAGCCACGGGCCACCAACCGTAGCCACCATGACCCATCACCGCCCCCATCACCATGAACCAAAAGTGCCGGCCACCACCACTCCGCGAAGACAACCAAGATCTGGGCACAGATTTGGGGGTGGGGCAGCCGGCGCAGATCATCGACCGGGAAAACGATAGCCGAGGTGAGTAACCGATCACCGGCAAAGTGCGGGTGATGGTTGCAGGAAGCAACAGCCAAGAGACCCAAACGTAAATCTCGGCCAAACGCAACAACGATGCAACCAAGAGAGACCCACCGGAGATCGAGAAGATGCCGGGAAAGGTTCAACACCACCGCGAAACAACCGCCGGCCAAGAAACCACAAGTAGCTTTGAAGATTACATCCTAGCAATCGGCAAGAGTCTTCGAACATGGCCAATCAAAATGGTCAGAAACAGCCCGAACCTAACCCACGTCCGTCCAAATCTGAATCACCAGCCATTAGCAGCAGCGTCGTTGGCCTCCGAACTCACGCAGCGGCACCAGAGAACAGCCTTCAACCTCATTCTCTAACTCTCCTGATTTGAATTATTTTTTGTGTAGTTTGAAAAATGGTGATTTTTGCGATGGCCGGTGACGACTGAATATGCGATGGAGGCAGTGGTATTTCGGCACCGCTGCCTGAATCTGGTGATCGGAGAAGACCCATTTACTACCCCGTTGCTGTGGAGTTAGTCCTAGCGGCTGTAGTGGTGGATCGGCGGAGTTTCATAGTTGTGGTGGTGGTACTTTTGTTGGATCTCAGGAGAGAGAGAGAGGAAGAAAAACCCAGATCTGGGCGCAGATCCGTGAACACCTTGTTTTCTTAGCGTGCTTTGGCCAGAATCTAGAGTGGCTGGTGATTCTGCACGGAAGAAAGAAAGGGGAAGATCTAAGGGCATTTTTGGTATATCATAATAAATTTGTGTTGCCCTAAATTTTTTTGACGGTTCCCTAACGGAAGTGGGTTTTGTGTAATACAATGACAAACCACAGGGAGCGGAGTGTAATTTTCAAAAGATAGGGGGGTCCGTGTGTAATTTAGGGTAAACCTCAGGGGTGCTGTGAGTAATTAACCCATTATTAATCAGGGGTATAATGATAAATTGTTGAAATTCATAAATATTTTCTTAAGCATAGTCAAATTAAATATCTCGATGAGACGAGTCCAACACAATTTGGATCAGCTTAATCGGACATCGGATGAAGCCTTTACGCATGTTTAAAGTTTAGCAGCGAATTTTGTGCGAGATTCACGAGAACTTCCACATGGCAGCATTGCAGCACGCCACGTGTAAGTTCTGCCAGCTATTGTCTCCTGGGCGGTGACCCGGTGTAGTTACATCCTTTTCTCAATTAATACTAACCGTTTATCTTTTCTAGATTAAACCTTGACTGTTGGATTTTGTTAATAGTATGGGAGTGTGCTACACTAGATAAAACTCTCTCTCTCTCTCTCTCTAATTCTCTAAACCTTTGTGACACCTCCAGCCCAAGTGACGTCACCGAAGCTGAGATGTCAATCCTGTCAAGTCACAATTTTTTATACAACACAGAGCTTGTAACATCCCAAAAATCTGAAACTGAATATACGGTGAAAATCCCAAACTAATCATCTATCGGACCTTTAGCGACAAAATGGTGAACATTAGACATTTTGATTCTTAGAATTTTAGTAACCTTAAGTTGTATTTAACAATAGTAGTTATAAGGAATATTGATTAACGTCTTTAGTGATGATTAACATGATCGAACTTTTTATTTTATTTTTTTTGTGGATAACGTTTAGCGACGAATTTAAATTTTTAACAATGATATAATTTTTAATGACAACATAATTTATTATTTAACGTCGGCGTGTATTTTAGCGAAAATTATTCTTTTTTAACATTGATATATCTCTTTAAGCGAAAATTAAACTTCTTTTAATATCGGCGCTTTTGTTAACGACGATTTGTCAGACGAGATAGCGCAAAAGACCCGTTAATAAGTTTTCATAGTGCATTTACTATTTGTAGATAATTATTTTGGACCTTTTCACGATAATAAAAGTTTCGGGTGAAAACTTGAGCGACTAATAGAAGTATAGGGTGTTTCTTGTGATTTTTCCAACTAGGGTTTTTAGGTAGAAATATGCATAGTCCGTGGGCAGCCGTCCAAGGCCTCCCTTCAATTCGGCAGACGCACCTTGAATGAGAGAACCTTGAATGAGAGAAAGAGAGATACTGAGAGAGACAGAAAGAGGGCTTGATCGAAGAGATCGTTCCGGCGGGTTTTCCGGTAAGTTGTTTCCTCTTTCTCTCAATTTTTTTCAGTGCTTCAGGGGATTAAGGGGCTGGGCGCGCAGCCGTGTGTACGTGGGTGAGGGAGCCGTGAAACTACAGAGTAATGGAAAAGTCTTAAAATTAATACATGTGATGGTTATTTATATATATACACAGATATAGACGTAAGTGGCTGAGATGCGTAAATGGGTCTCGATATTTTTGTGAAGATCTGTGAATGGGGTGACCCTGGATGAGGATACCGTGAGATATGTGGGTTGTGTATTCGTGGAGGTGGGTTTTAGAGAGAGAAGACAGCCACGACAGGGCTGTGGGCATGCGAGCTAGAGAGAGAGAGCTGTGTGCGTGTGTTTTTGAGTGTGTGTACAAGTGTGTGTGTGAGTGTGGTTGAGAACTGTCGTGAAGGCAATCAGAGTGAGGGTTGCTGTGGGCAGCCTGTGTGTGGATTTTATGTGTAGTGTGTGCCGTGAGAGGGGCTGCCATGGCTGTGTTTATGCTGTGCGTGAAGGGGAAGCCATGGTAGCTACCACAAGAGTGTGTGCATTGTGGGTTGATGTATGCGAGTGTATGGGTAAGGGAGAGAGAACACGGCAGTGAGGCAGTGCGTTTGTGTGCATGTATATGTGTACATGTAGTGTGTATACATGTGTGAAGGAAGTGAGTGTATGGGTAAACTGTTTGGGTGTGTAAGTGGCAATGGATTAGCTGAGTGAGTGGTTTCTCTTTTGTTAACCTGTGTGAGTGGAGGATGAAATGGGTTTTAGTGTAGAAAGAATGGAGAGCAGCTGGGCATGAAGTGTTTGGTGTATATGTATGTTCACATATTGGTGAGGTGTATCTACATAAAAATTTCTTGGAGGTTGATGGGTAAGGTGGAGGTTGGAAATTAAATGGAAGAAATGGGTGAAGCAGTGAGTGGAAGTGAGATTGGGTGTTTGTATTTTCACCTGTGTGCATGTATGTGTGTGTGAGCACCTGTGAGGCACATGTGTGCAGATGTATGGTTATAGGGAAAATTAGGAAAAAGTGGGTTTTTGGGTAAAATATTTGGGGTTGGTGGTTTTTTTTTGGGAAATTGTGAAAAGAGGGGGGGTAACTTTGAAATCTCTGAAAAGTGGGTTGGGTTGAAAAAAAATGGGTTTTTTGAAACTCACTATTTCCCCTTCCCCAAAATACCCTTCCCCGCCCAACTCTTCTCCCCATCCCTTCAGACCCCTCCCCCTCCAAAATTCTGCCTACCCCCACTCCACCCCCCACCCTGCTGCTGTAACACCAGTAGTGTAAACCCATTTTGAGTGTAACCATGAGTGCATGAGTGTAGTGTAATGTGTGTATGTGAGTGCTATGTGTGGTGATGTGTGTGTGAACCTGTGTGTGTGTATGTAATATATATCCACGAAGTGGTGTTACAGAGGAAGGAGAATGAGATGAAAATGGGGAGCAAGGGAAGCTGCGTGAACAGTAACCACGAAGTGGTGTTACAGAGGAAGGAGAATGAGATGAAAATGGGGAGCAAGGGAAGCTGCATGAACAGTAACCACGAAGTGGTGTTACAGAGGAAGGAGAATGAGATGAAAATGGGGAGCAAAGGAAGCTGCGTGAACAGTAACCACGAGCTGGTGGAGAGAAAGAAAAGAAAGGAAGAAGAAGAGAACCGAGCGGGTATTTGAGTTAGCGTTAAGTTTTGCACGTGCATATGTTAACGCAGGCTTATCGTTAGCAAGTGAAAATTTACAGTATAATACATTTGACCATATTAGAATTCTTGGCAAAGTTTTATAATTTTCTGAGATCGTATGAATTTTTAGTATTTTCTGTAATTTCAGATTTGGAAAATTCTTTTGGAGCCTTTAAACCCAGAAAATGTTCTGGGAAAAATTAGAGTAATGTTCTTATGGTATAAATAAGACTTAGTTTGAATTTGATGATTTTTGGAGTTGTTTTGCTATGATTTCCATATCGCATTGGTTTTAGCAAAACGAAAAATCTAAAAATATTTTTATGTCTTTTAAATTCTGATTTTTATTTCTATAATTTTTATATATACTTTAATGTTCCATTAAATATTATGGGACTTATTTTGCAGCTGGAAGTAATTATGGCTATTATTGGGTTTTCATTGTATTTAAAGAAATTATTTTAATTCGAAAATATTCAAAAATTCAGAAAATGCATATTTTGACTTTTAATAATATTTTAAGCTATAAGAGTATTTTAGTATAAATTATTATAAATTCTAGAGTGTCGGTACCCGTTAAGGAGTGTATAGGATTTTTTGTCAGGTTGGCCGTGTGCGAGAACTGTTTTGAGTGCGCGATTTTCAGAGAGAGTGGGTACGCAGTGGGTAGTTGCCCACCCCCAGTAGCGTTATCTACTTACCAAATGGGGAACTAGTTTTGCACAGGAAATTTAGGCGGTGGTTTTGAAAAGCGTTTGCAAGACATCTCGTGTTTCCTGAAGGGGAAATAGTCTATTCACATATATTAGTACTAGGTTGGCTTAATTGGCCTGAATAGGGTAAGTTGGTACACTTCCACTATTGCCAGAAACCCAGACAATGGATGTTACAGATTTTTTCGGTTTGTGTTACTATTCATCACATGTCATGTCTTAATATTCATTCACATGTCATGTGCCCAAAAAAATTCATCCAGACAATGGAAGTGCTCGTCTAGTTTACGTGCGAATATTGGGGTCCCATGAACAACAAGGAAGTGGAAGTGTAGGCGCAAACGGATCGTGGTGGCACCAGTCGGTTTGTGCGAAAACAACAGTCAATTTCTGCGAAAACACCAATCGGTTTCTGCAAAAACACCAGTCGGTTTCTGCAAAACCACCAGTCGATTTCTGCAAACGTGCTCATCGGATTGTGCGGATGCGCAAGTCAATTTATGCAAAAGTTAGCATATGGGGTTCGGGCCCCGCAAGAAAAACGATCTCGGCGGGACCACTACATATGTGGGGGGCCCTTGCGGGCCCCACGCAAACACATTGCCCTTGCACCTCTCATGTTCACTGAGGGCTGTCAGTGTCCCCTGCTAGTATGCGAACTCGGTTTTATGAAATTACGTAACCTCTCCGTTAGGGCGCATCTTATCGCCCAGTTTCATCGTGGTTGTTTCGGCCATGAGGAGTCCGATGCGGGGTGGTTGATGTGTTTAGTGTGAATTTTCTAAGGAAGCGGAAGTGTAGACGCAAATGGATCGTGGTGGCACCAGTCGGTTTCTGCGAAAACACCAGTCGGTTTCGCAAAACCACCGGTCGGTTTCTGCAAATGTGCTCATCGGATTGTGCGGATGCACAAGTCAATTTATGCAAAACTTACTGGGCGGAGCCCAGCTCCATTTCTTCTGGGTGGGAGCACTACATACGTGGGATGACCGTGTGGAAATCACGGGCTAAGCGGAACATTGCCAACTTATACTATTCAACCTTTGCAGCGCATGGCCATCTTAGCCATGACCAAGGGCTGCTCGCTAATATTATCTGTTGTTGAAAGTCCCGTAAAGGTACTTCTTCATGGGACCCCCTTATTCGCACGTAAACTAGACGAGCACGTCCCATAAAGGTACTTAAAATGACCTTAGCCTTCCCCATGTACTTAAAATGACCTCCGTAAGTTTTGCATAAATTGACTTGCGCATCCGCACAATCCGATGAGCACATTCTCAGAAACCGATCGGTGGTTTTGCGAAACCGACTGGTGTTTTTGCAGAAACCGACTGGTGTTTTCGCAGAAACCGACTGGTGCCACCACGATCCATTTGCGTCTACACTTCCGCTTCCTTAGAAAATTCACGCTAAACACATCAACCACCCGCATTGGACTCCTCATGGCCGAAACAACCACGATGAAACTGGGCGATAAGATGCGCCCTAACGGAGAGGTTACGTAATTTCATAAAACCGAGTTCGCATACTAGCAGGGGACACTGACAGCCCTCAGTGAACACGAGAGGTGCAAGGGCAATGTGTTTGCGAGAGCCTGCCTCTTACTAATCTCTGTCATTGTGGTTCTGTTGCTGCAAGCAAGGATACAAATAGATCACCAAAATTGCATTGTAATCCTTGTTTTCCTTATGTTGTTCCTTGTTCGGCATTATCGAAAACAAATGAGAAGAAAAACAAATAAACCGCTGTCATCAATCAGTACTTTTCAAACGCTTGGGCATCTCTCTCTCTCTCTCTCTCTCTCTAGACATCACCATCTACAACCAGCCCCTTCATCTGGACACATCAACATCTACCAGCAGCCCATTCAACTTCTGGACACATCACCATCTACAACCATTTGTGAAGCCGTGAACGGATGGTGCCCCTCATTCTCTAAGCGAGAGAGAAGGAGGCAGTAGGTGGGCACGTGCCCCCCTGTGCCCCCCGCTGCCTCCGCTACTGGGGGTGGGCAACTACCCACTGCGTACCCACTCTCTCTGAAAATCGCGCACTCAAAACAGTTCTCGCACACGGCCAACCTGACAAAAAATCCTATACACTCCTTAACGGGTACCGACACTCTAGAATTTATAATAATTTATACTAAAATACTCTTATAGCTTAAAATATTATTAAAAGTCAAAATATGCATTTTCTGAATTTTTTAATATTTTCGAATTAAAATAATTTCTTTAAATACAATGAAAACCCAATAATAGCCATAATTACTTCCAGCTGCAAAATAAGTCCCATAATATTTAATGGAACATTAAAGTATATATAAAAATTATAGAAATAAAAATCAGAATTTAAAAGACATAAAAATATTTTTAGATTTTTCGTTTTGCTAAAACCAATGCGATATGGAAATCATAGCAAAACAACTCCAAAAATCATCAAATTCAAACTAAGTCTTATTTATACCATAAGAACATTACTCTAATTTTTCCCAGAACATTTTCTGGGTTTAAAGGCTCCAAAAGAATTTTCCAAATCTGAAATTACAGAAAATACTAAAAATTCATACGATCTCAGAAAATTATAAACCTTTGCCAAGAATTCTAATATGGTCAAATGTATTATACTGTAAATTTTCACTTGCTAACGATAAGCATGCGTTAACATATGCACGTGCAAAACTTAACGCTAACTCAAATACCCGCTCGGTTCTCTTCTTCTTCCTTTCTTTTCTTTCTCTCCACCAGCTCGTGGTTACTGTTCACGCAGCTTCCTTTGCTCCCCATTTTCATCTCATTCTCCTTCCTCTGTAACACCACTTCGTGGTTACTGTTCACGCAGCTTCCCTTGCTCCCCATTTTCATCTCATTCTCCTTCCTCTGTAACACCACTTCGTGGTTACTGTTCACGCAGCTTCCCTTGCTCCCCATTTTCATCTCATTCTCCTTCCTCTGTAACACCACTTCGTGGATATATATTACATACACACACACACAGGTTCACACACACATCACCACACATAGCACTCACATACACACATTACACTACACTCATGCACTCATGGTTACACTCAAAATGGGTTTACACTACTGGTGTTATAGCAGCAGGGTGGGGGGTGGAGTGGGGGTAGGCAGAATTTTGGAGGGGGAGGGGTCTGAAGGGATTGGGGGAGAAGAGTTGGGCGGGGAAGGGTATTTTGGGGAAGGGGAAATAGTGAGTTTCAAAAAACCCATTTTTTTTCAACCCAACCCACTTTTCAGAGATTTCAAAGTTACCCCCCCTCTTTTCACAATTTCCCAAAAAAAAACCACCAACCCCAAAAATTTTACCCAAAAACCCACTTTTTCCTAATTTTCCCATGGTTATATTATATGCGGGGTGAGATTCATGAGTTGTGAGGATATGTAAGTGAAGTAGAGGCTAAGTGCAGTGAATAATATAGCGTGGTGCAGAGCGAGTATCGGGGTTAGTTTTAAGTGCATCGCGAGCATTGGATAGTCTACAGTTGTCCTTAGCACATGAAAATTTAAACTATAGCAACTTAGTTTATAATAGAATTTCTGGTAAATTTTTATATTTTTCTGACAATGTATGCATTTCTTAATATTTTTTTAGAAGTTCATAATTATAAAATCCTTTTGGAGCCTTTAAACCAAGAAAATGTTCAGGGAAAAATTATAGTAATGTCCCTGTGGTATAAATAAAACTCAGTAAAATTTTGATAATTTTTAGAGTTGATTTATTATCATTTTCGCATCACATGGAATTTAGCAAAACGAAAATTAAAGAAATAGTTTTAGCACCTTTTAAATCCTGATTTTTATTTCTATGATTTTTATACATATATTAAGGTTTGTACAAAAATTTTGAGTCTTTATTTCCAGCTAGAAGCAATTATGACAATTTATAGGTCTTTAGTGTATTTAAAGATATTATTTAAAAATAAAATAAAATAAAATATTCAAAAAATTTATTTTTATTCCATATGCTGTATTAAGTTGTAAATGAGCGATTAAGAACATTTTTGGGTAATTCTTAGCCTCGAGCAGGGTAATGAATTTCAGAATAGGTTGGCCGTGTGTGAGACCCGTTTCGAATTTTGCCGTTCCGGGTAGGGAAATAGATACGATGTGGATCACTATATTAGGTTTATAATATATTAGTTTGGATAGTGTTCTGATAAGTGATTTGTCAACATAGGTTAATTTCGAGAATTTGATCGAGAACGTTTTAGTTTCAGCTCATTTGGATCGAGGTAAGGGATTTCTATCCGAAACCCAGTTTCATCTATTTGTGCTCATAAATATTTTTCTGTATTGTTAATGAAATTTTTTTTGGACTCCGTTATAGTTGAAATGTGAATTGTTTGCCCTAAAACCCTGTTTTGAGCTTATCACGTTATTGACATCTCATTCGATGCTCAGTATTTATTTCTCCTTGAGTGTCGATTTATTCATTGTAATATCGCTTATTGCATTCTGCATATTGGCATGAGATAGTGTATTGAGGAGTTATAAGGATGGTCTGTATCGGGGGTGATATAAGGATGGTCTGTTATTGTCGGGAGATGCTAGTACCTTGAGGGTCTAGCTAGTGTTCATATGCATATGTAACTTTATCGTTATTAAGCACTGCCTGTGTGGCTTTGCTAAGTGTTACCCTGCACTGCCTGTGTGGCTTTGCAATTTACTCATGTCCAATATCATCTGCATTGCTTCAGTGAAATCGAAAGTGCATTTATTGAATCTTGAATTGCGAAATTGAAAATATTGTTTCTATGTTGTCATTGACATAACCTTCTGACCAAATCATTTGTAATCTTACTGAATTTTGAGCGACCTTACTGAGCTCTCGAAAGCTCACTCCCTTTTCTGTTCCTTTCTGCAGGAAATAACCGTCAGTAAGATTTTGGGACGGACGAGCGTAAATCTTAGAGTAGATTATGTTTTTAGAATATTGTTATTTGAGCCTTGTTAGAGAACCATCATGTAATTTGATAATTTAAGTACTTTATTATTGTTTTGAGACGGTTTGTTAAGTTAGTTGATGGACTGTAGTGCTCCGATATGAATGTTGTTGGGTTATCTTTAGTAGTACTGAATTGATTGGACAATTGAGGATTCGATGGAATGATCGGATAATGCTCCTGAAATTTCGGGGCGTTACAGAGCTACTACAACTTTAAGATCATAAAGGAACGCCACAACATGTCCTTACAAATTTTTTTCTTGAAAGTACACATATTACCACAACAAAAACTGTATAACATAGTACAACTTAATAGTTACACCAAATTCGCATCATCGTGGCGATATATTTCCTCACAGAGCCTCAACATAATTTATATTTACCTTTACCAGAGGTTTCTTCTCGTTCAAACCTAGTACCTGAAAAAACACATCAGATAAGGAATGAGTACAAATTGTCCAGTAAGGATAATACGAGGAGTACAACGCACAACCCTTTCAGAAATATCGGAGAATCAATTATGAATTCTTAATGAAGGCAATGAATTTAAGAATGCCAAGAACAAATATCTGCAAACACCTTGATACATTACCTTTGTTCAGACTGAGCGACTCAAGCCCAATAGAACATCATCATTTGCACTTGGACAGACTTATGGACTATGCAAGTGCAATGCAAAAGGAAACACTAAAGAAAGTAATGATCATGAGAATAACAAAACAATAAAATCAACAATATCAAATAAAATCAATTGCAATGCATGCTCGACTCGAGACGACACGACAGACTCTAGCGCGCTTCATCCTTTTTGTCAGTTACTTTCTTTTTTATTGACCGCCAGTTATTTCACTTCACTGGCCCTCCACTTATTGATGCCCCTTCATACGGGGTGTTCATCTCATTCTCGTGTAGATTAAAGAGACGGTTTTCATCAAAGGAGCGGACTTAGAGAGTGTTTCGATCATAAGCCCTCAACAACGTATCAACCTTATCATAAGTCAACAAGAAATATCAGGTCATAAGGTCAACCGGTGTTCAAGCATAACCATAAGAGTTCAAACAAGCATCGTCAACATGGTATGCTAAACGAAACAATGAATAGCATAACGAAACCGCATTATCCTTATTTGTTTAGCTTTATAGCCGATGAACTCCTCGCTAACAAAATCCTTCTTGTCAAACAGCCTTAAAGTATAAACACACACCCAACCTTGCCTTTCCCGCTTATCTTTTCACAACTTATTACGGCTAAGCCATTAACCGAATTTGCCCTAGCCTATAAGTGCATCAATCGCCCTACCATCCTTCTTACACATATTTAAACTCAAACTTCTCATTTCTTATGCTTTTTGCTGCTTAATTATGAGTTTTCACAAAATTCGTCACTAGGTGTGGAAAATTACCAAACACCCCCGAACATAAGTAGAATTACCTAAACACCCTCTGCCGACTCTTGCACCAATTGTAACACCCCAAAATTTCCAGAGCGTTATCTCAGTAACCTTTCTAAACACAAGTCGAATTTAAAGTACCGATTTATTAAATTACACACTAGTTCCCTCGTAGGGGCTTAAATAACATTTAATGAAAATACTAAGCTATTCCATAATCAAGCTCATTGGTTCCAAATTCTTACTGACGATTATTTCTTGTAGAAGGGAACAGAAAAAGGGAGTGAGCTTTCGAGAGCTCAGTAAGGTCGCTCAAAATTCAGTAGAGAATACAAACGATTGGAGAACTTATTTAATAGCAATATGGGAAGAGATTACCCTCAATCCCTGAAAAATCAAAAATCAATAGAACACTTTCGATTACACTGAAACAATGCAGATGATATTGAACATGAGTACATGCAAAGCCACACAGGCAATGCTCACTAACAATATAGTTTACATATGCATATGAACACTAGCTAGACCATTAAGGTACTAGCATCTCCCAACAGTAACATACCATCCTTATATCACCCTCGATACAGACCATCCTTATAACTCCTCAATACACTAACTCGTGTCAATATGCAGAATGCAATAATTGATGATGCAATGATTAATTCAATGCACAACGAGAAATAAATACGTAGCATCGAATAGGAATTTTCAATAAACATATAAGGCTCAAAACAGGGTATTAATGGCAATCGATGAAATTTCATCACAATTATAACTGAGTCCAATGAAAACTTCAATAAAAATTTACAAAGAATGTTTACGATGTCAAATAGATGAAATAGGGTTTCGGAAGAAGTCCCTTACCTCAATCCAAGTGAGCTGAAACTAAAATGCTCTCAATCAAATCCTCAGAATTAACCTAGGTTAACAAATCACTTATCAGAACACTATCCACACTAATATATTATAAACCTAATGTAATTATCTATGGCGTACCAATTTCTCTACCCGAAACTATGAAGTTTGAAACGGGTTCCACACGCGGCCAACCTATCTTGAAATTCGTCACACTCCTCGAGGCTCAGAAATACCCCAGAAATGTTTTTAATTTTCATTAAGAATTATTTATAGCTCAATACAACATATGGAATAAAAAAAAATTGAATATTTTTTATTACTTTCGAATTAAAAATAATTTCTTACTAAAAACTCATAAATTGCTATAATTTCTTTTGGCTGGAAATAAATACTCATAAATTTTATAAAATCTTTAATTAATTAATATATATATATATATATATATATATATATATATATATATATATATATATAGAAAAATTAGAATATAAAAGGCACTAAAACTATTTCTTTATTTTTCGTTTTGCTAAATTCAATGCGATTTGGAAAATGATAATAAATCAACTCCAAAAATCACCAAATTTATACTGAGTATTTATTATACTATAAAAACATTAATCTAATTTTTTCAAAACATTTTCATGGATCTAAAGGCTCAAAAGAATTTTATAAGTCTGAACCTATCAAAAATATTAAAAATGCATACAATACCAAAAAAATATGAAAATTGTACAGTAATTCTAATATTACTCTACGACTCTTCCTGTAAAGTTTTAAGATTTTATGATAATTGCACGATGTCCAACATCCACGTGGTACAACTGAGCATAAATCTTTGCACTATCACCCATCTTCTTCCTCTTACACTTATATGTTCACTGGCTGAACAAACAAAGTACACCACGCACTCTCTTTCTCTCTCACTACTAACACATTACACACACTATACTTACATACACAATTACATAGTTTCTTCTTCTCCTTTCAAGACCCATTTTACGCAAACACACACTGTCATTTACACACATTTTGCACCCACAAATACACTCTCTACACACACAAGACACCTACACTCACGAACACACCCACAAACACACACTCATGCACCCACTGTTTTACCCATTTCCTCTCATTATACCCACTCACACACACATACAATATGCACTCTATACACCCATTAAAACTCACCCATACACAATATTATCACACACTATCACCCGCACACAAACATGTATGCATAAGCCATCACTAATGCCCAAATATTCTCACCTACATCTGAAGAAGACTCTTTGCTTGGAATATCTGGGTATTCAATGATGTCAGCACCACTAAGAACCTCAGCCATCTCAGTTCCCTCATGGCCTAGAGTTTCCTTAATTCCCTTAATATTCACAAATGGCTACATTGTCTTGGTGACCTCTATGTAGAACTCAGGTATCCACTGATAACAAAACAAGTGAACCAATTCCATAGTGTCACAGGCTTCCCCTTGCACCCGCCTAGCACCGCGCCCCGCGCCCATCCTGCACAGCGCCCCCGCGCCCATCCAACATGCGCCCATGCGCCCGCGCAAGTTCTTCAAGTCTCGCGCCCATGCGCCCGTCAAGCACAGCGCCCGCGCGCCTAACTGCAGTGCCCGTGCACGTCAAAAGTCAACCGTGAAGATCTGAAGATCCAGGTGTGCATTTTTGCTCAATTTTGGTGGAGATCACCCTTGTATATATTTAAGTTTCCCTGTAAAATTTTAAGTCATTCCGAGTTGTATTACTCTAAAAAGGGGCACTATGACTCCTCGCACATAGTGACGTCTACTGCTGTCACTTAGGAAAATCCTCTTAGTGGTACTATATGGGAGTACATGTACACCCATACCTGAGAGTCCCTTGCTTTGTTTTAGTTTGCCTGTTTAGCTAGATTGCACACTGTGGATGCAAACAAAGCCTTCTGTAAGTTGTAATGGTGATGTTGAAGTAATGAGAATATTTGGGACCGTTTTGCCCTTGTGTTGAAATTTACTTCTTTTTGCACTGTTTTATGCAATATTGATGCACTGCTTGCTGTAGATTGTTGGGATTTGTTGGCGGACTCTTCTTGCAAGATGCAAGTCGAGTGCCACACACGGTTTCTTTTGTGCCATCAAGGGCCACCGTGTGTCAGGTGGTATCAGAGCCGCGGTTGCCCAAGGGACCGTGGCTTCAGCTAAGAGAATAGTGTGGGATAGTTTGTTGAGAAAAACTATGGCCAACATGAAAGAGAGAATCGATGCTTTGGAAGCACAGATACAGAGCATGTTCAAGTGTGACCAGGATGCTCTAGGCATCCTGAAGCAATTCTCCCTTTGCCTGGACGCGTTGGAAGTGAATCTTGAAGCCACTGATAATGCCCGATATGCTGAGAACATGGATTGGGAGGGCAAGTTTCAGGAGCTTCAGGATCGAGTGGAGCACCATACACGGCATACTGAAGGTATAGATTGGGAGTCTAAATTTTAAGAGCTCCAGGATCGAGTGAAGCTTCTTAGTCGTGCAGTGGTTAACACATCCGCAGGGGGTGCGGAGCACTCATCGAGGCCCCGAGTGCCAGAGCCCAAGAGTTACGGGGGAGCCCGTGACGCCAAGGAATTAGAAAACTTCATTTTCGATATAGAACAATACTTTTGAGCCATCAGAGTAGACTCGGAAGCGACGAACATGTCGATGGCTGCCATGTACTTGGTTGGAGATGCCAAGTTATGGTGGCGGTAGAAGTACGCAGAGATCGAAGATGGGTCTTGCGTCATAAACACATGGGATATACTCAAACGCGAGCTAAAGAGCCAATTTTTCCCAGAAAACACCGCATTCAACGCGAGGAAAGCGTTGTTGGAATGCAAGCACACCGGATCGGTCCGGGAATATTTCCAGGCATTTTCTACCTTGATGTTGGACATCAGCGACATGTCTGCAATTGACAAACTCTTCTTCTTCATGGAAGGGTTAAAACCATGGGCTCGTACCGAGCTTAATAGACGTCGAGTGAACAACCTTAACGAAGCCATCATGGATGCCGAGAGCCTTTCAAATTACAACTCCAAACCACAGAGACCCCCTCAGAGAGGGAATCCAAGCTGGAGTAATGGTGGCAAAAAGCCAGGGGGTCAAGCGCCAAACAAAAGTTGGGGCAGTAAAAGCAGTTGGGCGTCAAACTCTTCCACCCAACAGAAGAGTGGAGTTGGATTCAAAGCCAAGCCTGACACTAGCACTAGCGGAGAAGTGAAGAAACCTGCTTTCAGGGGTTACTTCTTGTGTCAAGGGCCGCACGTGATCGCTAACTGTCCGCAACGACAGATGATGAATGCCTTCTTTGACAACATTGGGCAGGTGCAACGTGGGGAACAATCTGGCTCTCAATCAAGGCATCCACCAACAGAGGAACAAACAGACGCACAAGATTACAAAGAGGAAGATGCCGTCGGGGCCTTTCCTCAGTGGTGTAATGCTGTGACAACACAGGTTGGGAACCCCGAAGAGAGCTTGACTGGGGAAAAGCCTAAAGACATGCCGCCAAAGAAAAAGAGCGATGTACCTGGGAAAGGCTTGATGTATGTGGACATCAAGGTTAACGGGAAGGCCATCAGGGCCATGGTGGACACATGAGCTACCCATAATTACATTTCAAGCACCGAAGTGGAAAGACTGGGTCTAACTCTAGAAAAAAGGTGCGGACGGGTGAAGGCTATCAACTCTATCCCACAGCCAGTAACGGGGATAGCGAGATCTGTTTTGATCAAGATTGGCCCATACGAAGGAAGGACCAACTTTTATGTAGTCATCGTGGACGACTTTAAGCTGATCCTTGGGTTGGAGTTTCGGCGTGACACGAAGACCACCGTGATTCCATGCACCAACTCTCTGGCCATGCTTGGGAGTAAATCGTGTGTCATTCCCACTGTATCTCCTAGGGTGGGAGAGCGTTCTATCTCACCCCTCCAGTTGAAAAAGGGATTAAAACGGGACGAAACAACATACCTTGCCATGCTACGGTGGGACGAGATTGAAGAAGTATCGGGACCATTACCCAAAGAAGTTAAAGTGATATTAAACGACTTTGAAGATGTGATGTCTGATGAATTGCCGAAGAAATTACCACCCAGAAAGGCAATTGACCATGAGATCGAGCTTGTGCCAGGCACGAAGCCACCCGCCCGAGCTCCGTATCGGATGTCACAACCAGAACTTGCTGAACTTAGAAAACAATTGAAAGAGTTGCTAGACGTGGGTTTGATCACTCCAGCGAAGTCGCCTTATGGTGCACCAGTCCTCTTCCAGAAGAAACAAGATGGTTCCTTGCGGATGTGTGTGGACTACAGGGCGCTAAACAAGGTGACTATTCGGAACAAGTATCCTATCCCTTTAGTCGCCGATTGTTTTGATCAGCTTAGCAGGGCGAGAGTGTTTACCAAGTTGGACTTGAAGTCTGGGTATTGGCAGGTCCGAATCACCGAAGGTGATGAGGCGAAGACAACTTGTGTCACCAGATACGGTGCGTATGAGTTCCTGGTCATGCCGTTCGGCTTGACCAACGCCCCGGCCACATTTTGCACCTTGATGAATCAGGTTTTGCGGGACTACATTGACGATTTTTTAGTGGTGTATCTCAATGATATTGTGATCTATAGTTCCAGCTTGGACGAGCATCTGAAGCACTTGAGGAAGGTGCTTACCCGACTGAGGGAGCACGAGCTATATGTGAAGCTGTCGAAATGCACCTTTGCCCAAACCAAGATTAAATTCTTGGGCCATGTGATAGAACAGGGTCAGATCGAGGGACTCAGCTAAAGTTCAAGTGATATAGGAGTGGCAGCCGCCAACTAATGTTTCAGAACTGAGATCTTTCCTAGGATTGACCAACTATTATAGGAAATTTGTTCGAGATTATTCGAGAATGGCCCATCCCCTAACCGAACTTTTGAAGAAGAGCAAAGTTTGGGAATGGTCCAAGGAATGTCAATCAGCCTTCTTGGCCATGAAGCGGGCTATGTCTGAAGATCCGGTACTTGCTCTCCCCGATGTGTCGAAGTCCTTTGAAGTTCATACAGATGCTTCTGACTTTGCACTAGGAGGGGTTCTAATGCAAGAATGCCACCCTGTGGCATATGAGAGTAGGAAGCTCAACGAAGCAGAACGTCGCTACACGACTCATGAGAAAGAGTTACTCGCGATAGTGCATTGTCTCAGAGTTTGGAGGCACTACCTGCTTGGTTCAAGCTTCATACTGCGGACAGACAACACTGTTGTGAGCCACTTCTTGAGTCAATCTAAGCTCACCTCGAAACAGGCCAGGTGGCAGGAACTTCTGGCAAAATTTAACTTCATGCTCGAGTACAGGGCAGGCTCAACCAACAGCGTAGCAGACCCCCTCAGCAGGAGAGCCGAACTAGATCAGGTAGCATTGATGGCCATGAATGCTATTGTTAGAGCAGACAGCCGAGTTGCCATCAACATCAGAAAGAAGATCAGGAAGGCCCTTACTAGGGACCCGGTTGCCCAACAACTGCTGAAACTGATCGAGAGCGGTAAAACTCGACAGTTTTGGCAAGAAGATGGTTTGATGATGACCAAAGGAAGACGGGTATATGTCCCCAGAGTTGATGATCTGAGACGAACATTGATTGGAGAATGTCATTACACCCTTTGGGCAGGCCATGCCGGAGGAGAAAGAACATTAGCTCTCATTCAACAAGGTTACTACTGGCCCTAAATGGGGGATGAAGTGCAGGAGTATGTGAAGACATGCCTTACTTGTCAGCAGGATAAGGTGGAGCGTAAGAAGAAAGCAGGGTTACTACAACCGTTGTCGATCCCCAAGAAACCGTGGGAGAGTGAGTCGTTGGATTTCATCACTGGTCTGCCGAAGGTTGAAGACTTAGGCACGATTCTTGTTGTCGTTGATCGGTTTAGCAAGTATGCGAGCTTTATCGCAACACCCAAGTATTGCTCAGCCGAAGACACAGCGTAACTTTTCTTTAAGTATGTGGTGAAGTATTGGGGCATGCCTCAAGACATTGTCAGTGATCGGGACTCCCGCTTCACTGGAAACTTTTGGACTGAACTCTTTAAGTTATTTGGATCCCAACTTTCGATGAGTTCAAGTTATCATCCAGAATCAGACGGTCAGACGGAGCGGTTCAATTCCATGCTAGAAGAGTACCTCCGCCATTTTGTCAGTGCAACACAGAAAAATTGGGTCAAGCTACTGGATGTTGCCCAGCTGTGTTTCAACTCACGCAAAAGCTCTTCGACAGGGAAGAGTGCTTTTGAGATTGTGAATGGACAACAACCGTTACTACCCCACACGGTAAATGTCCCCAACGCAGGAAAATCTCCAAGGGCCATAAGCTTCAGCGAAGAATGGAGGCAGAATATAGATCTAGCTCACTCCTACCTGGAAAAATCAGCCAGAAGAATGAAGAAACACGCCGACAAGAACAGGAGATCTCAGGAGTTTAACATGGGCGAAAAAGTTATGGTTAAGCTACTGCCACAAGATCGAAAAATTTCTAAGGGGAAGAGACTCTCGTCTTTTGCAGAAATATGAGGGACCCCTGACTATAGTGAAGAAGATAGGCAAGATGGCTTACAAAGTTGATCCGCAAAATTGGTGGAGCCGCCAGCCCCATCATGTCTTCCATGTCAGTATGTTGAAGCCATTCTATGAAGACACAGCAGACCCCTCCAGGGGCCAAATCAGGAGACCAGGACTCAAACCCAAAACGGCAGGAAAGCGAGTTACTGAAGCTATTTTGAATGATAGAGTGATTACAGCATCCCGCAAGCGCCATCAGGAGTACCTAGTCAAGTGGTAGGGATATATGGACGAAGAGGACACTTGGGAACGAGCAGCAGACTTATCAGCCTACACCGACAAGATTGAAGCCTACCGCATGCAGAAGTTGACGAGGGTGTCAACGCTCTAGTGGGGGAGAATGTCACGGGCTGTGTAACATCCCGAAACTTTTCCGAAATGTTAACGCTCAATCAATTAGATACACTAAGAGAATATGTCCTCATTATCCAAATGGTCAACCATCATCAGAGCAACTAACCTTCAAAATAATCATACTCTCAATTTATTTCAGAAATAAAATACCAAACTGATATCCTACAAAATTTAAACAATACTCTTTACCCACGCAGGGGTTCTAATGATTAATACTAAACTTAGATTCACTTGTCCGCTTGTCTCTAGTCCAGTTTCAAGTAATCTAACGATGTTCACTACCTGCAGAAAGGAAGTCAAAGGGGAGTGAGCTTTTGAGAGCCCAGTAAGGTCGCACAAAGATTTAAAATCACAAAATGATTCGGACGATCTTTCAATAAAACATTTGAAGAGTATTTTCAATGAAATACAGCACTTAGACAAAGATGAACAAAACGAACGATTTTTACATTTAAGTCCAATAACAACTTTTTTTTTTTTGTGGGATTTTGCTTTCAATGAAATCACTACAATACGATATAAACACAGGGATGAATATTCAACTCAATTCCCTTAAATAGATAACCATTTTCAAAACACTTATAATGCAATAACATAAATAGGAAACGTTGAACATGAGCAGTACAGAAGCAAAGCCACCCCGGCAGTGCTCGATCGCTTTACATATGCATATGTACACTGACTAGTCCATCTAGGTACTAGTTAAACCCATCCAACAGACCATCCTTATAACACCAACAATACAGACCATCCTTATGGCTCCCAAGTTACTAACTCATGTCAACATTGAGAAACAATAAATAAATTTCAAAACATTTTATGATAATTGAATCGATAAAACAGATGAGAATAAACAATTTAAGAATTCCAAACAATCGCTATAAGGCTCAATTTAGGCTTTCATGGACAGTTTCAAAACAACTTTTTTATCAGCATAAAATCGAATCAATTTAGTTTGTAAAACTGTTCTATAAGCATTTGAAAACAGAATAACGAAATGGGGTTCGGATAGAAATCCCTTACCTCGGTCCAAGCTAAGCGATGCTACCAAACCTCGATCAATATTAAAATCTCTGAATGAACCTAGATTGACATTTTATTCGTTAGAACATAATTTATGTAAAATACACTAAAAACCCTAATATCAACTACCCACTGCGTACCCCACTCTCTCCGAAATCGCGCACTCAAAACGGTTCCTGCACACGGCCAACCTAACCGAAAATCCTATACACTCCATAACGGGTACCGACTCTCTAGAATTTATAATAATTTGTACTAAAACACTTTTATAGCTTAAAACATTGTTAAAAGTCAAAATATGCATTTTCTGAATTTTTGAATATTTTCGAATTAAAATAATTTGTTTAAATACAATAAAAACCCAATAATAGCCATAATTACTTCCAGATGCAAAATAACTCCCATAATTTTTATACGGACTTTAAAATATATAAAAAATTATAGAAATTGAAATCAGAATTTAAAAGGCACTGAAACTATTTTTAAATTATTCATTTTTCTAAAACCAATGCGATACGGAAACCATAGCAAATCAACTCCAAAAAAACATAAAACTTTTACTGAGTCTTTCTTATACCATAAAGACATTACTATAATTTTTCCTAAAACATTTTCTGGGTTTAAGGTCTCCAAAACAATTTTACAAATCTGAAATTACAGAAAATACTAAAAATTCATACGATGTCAGAAAATTATGAAACTTTGCCAAAAATTCTAATATAGCCGATCGTACTATACTGTAAATTTTCATGTTCTAATGATAAGCGTGCGCTAACATATTCACGTGTCGATCTAACGCTAACCCAAATTTACCCGTCTGAGCTTCTCTTCTTCTTTCCTCTTTCCTGCACCCACTTCATGACTCCCCAACACCCAGCAGCTCTACGCTTCACACAGCAGATCCATACTTCTCTAAACACACCCTCACCCAACCATTATACACACAATTACCCACATATCTTCACTTACACACACACACATACACTTTAAAACATAAACCCTTTAGTCACACACACCATAAACACACTTGTGCACTCCCTTCTCACAGCTCTCACATCTCTACACACACATTCAACACTTCACAGCACTCACACCTGCATAGTTTACACACTCAGCACACACCTGCACACCTCACCAACGTTGCACTATCTCCTTACACATACATTTGTTTAGAACAGCACACAGGTACACCTATATCTCTCACCATCTTGCAAACTTATATTTCCGTTCCAACACACTCTATCTCTGTTTTCCCAATGCACCTACCCACATAGATATATGCATACACCCCTGCTCAAAATCTCTCCACACCCACGTAGACACCGCACACAAGCACCCACTACCTTTCATTTCGCACCCATTGCCGGCTTCTCTCTTTCTCCTTCTTTTCATCATAAACGCAAACTCTAGCTCTTTGACAGCTCCTTTCCGCCACAAAAACACAGCTTTACGCAACCATTTCATTTTCCTCTCATGCATTACCTGTATACCCATACTTGCTGGCACATATCATTCACCATATATATAAAACAACTCACCCACAAAACCCAGCTACATACCCATATTCCTTCTCACAGTATCACGGCAGCCACCATCACCTACAATCAAATACTAGGGCACACAACTCCCACACCCATATACCCACCTTAGGGAATAACTCACGCACGCTGCCCCAGCTGCCGTTACGGCAGACTGCTCCACTCCCTCTTCACACACAACGCACACAGATGCCTCATTTCACTTTCCCCTCAAACCCATTTCTCTTTTGTTATTTCATTCATACACACAGATATAACTTATACTCAGATTTGTACATATATATTTATATATCATAGCCACACATATGGACAACCAGCCGCACCCCATACGCACATCCAAGACCGCCACCCTTATCACTCGGATTTCTTAACCACGTCGGCACATACCCACATATAACGCATCTACGAATAATCATAAATCATGCGCTAGATATATATATACATACACTATACGATCGTTTTGAGTTTAAGAACTACGGCAATTCTCATATACAACTGGAGAAAGCGTTAAGAAGAAAAATCTTACCGGAATGAAGTCGCCGAAAAGTCCCCTTCGATCCCTTCGCAGAAGATCTCTCTCCCTCCCTCTCTCTCTCTGTGTGTGTGTGGGTCTTGTGGTTACGGGGAGCCTTGACGGCTGCCCCCCCTTAGGAGTGTGTATATATATAGAACCCTAAATTGATAATTTTCCAAAAACTCCCTACACTTTCATTAGCCGCTCAAATTTTACCCGAAACTTTTATATATATGCGAAATGGTCCAAAATAATATCTATGATAGTTTAGGTGCTAGGAAAAATTATTAACGGGTTGTTACGCCAACCCGTTGTACAAAACGTCGCTAAAAGTAGCTACCTAAAAATATCAAAGCTAACTAAACGAGAATTTATTGTTAAAAATATATACGCCAACGTTAAGTATATACAAAAATGTACGTTGCTAGAAGTTGCCGATAAAAATTCGGTCACGCTAATCACTAAACATTTAATTTGCCGCTAAAAGTTGTTAAAAAAAATATCGACACTAAGAAAATATATTCGCTACTAAAACTTTTAAATAATTCCGAAAAAGGATCGGGGTGTTACAGGCTGCCCCTTGCACCCGCCTAGCACCGCGCCCCCACGCCCATCCTGCACAACGCCCCCGCGCCCATCCAACACGAACCCATGCGCCCGCGCAAGTTCTTCAAGTCTCGCACCCATGCGCCCGTCAAGCACAGCGCCCGCGCGCCCAACTGCAATGCCCGTGCACATCAAAAGCCAACCGTAAAGATCTGAAGATCCAGGAGTGCGTTTTTGCTCAATTTTGGTGGAGATCACCCTTGTATATATTTAAGTTTCCCTGTAAAATTTCAAGTCATTCCGAGTTGTATTTCTCTAAAAAGGGGCACTATAACTCCTCGCACATAGTGACGTCTACTACTGTCACTTAGGAAAATCCTCTTAGTGGTACTATATGAGAGTACATGTACACCCATACCCGAGAGTCTCTTGCTTTGCTTTAGCTTGCCTGTTTAGCTAGATTGCACACTGTGGATACAAACAAAGCCTTATGTAAGTTGTAATGATGATGTTGAAGTAATGAGAATATTTGGAACCATTTTGCCCTTGTGTTCAAATTTACTTCTTTGTGCACTGTTTTATGCAATGTTGATGCACTGCTTGCTGTAGATTGTTGGGATTTGTTGGCGGACTTTTCTTGCAAGAGGCAAGTCGAGTGCCACACACAGTTTCCTTTGTGCCATCAAGGGCCACCGTGTGTCACATAGGCAGGCCACTCTCTCTTTCAGAACCTCTCTTGAGCATAGTAAAACACTGCCTTTCCTCGCAAGGTAGACAAGGCCTATCCATACTATGCGATTTAATTTTTAACAACTGATCACATGTGTCGTCTTGCACCCGTAACTTCCCTGATGAACTGTCACACTGCAACCAATTGCAAATGAACAAAGGCTTCAACTGGTCGCCCATGTTGCAATATTGGCACAAAGAAGATGACCCATCAGCAGGACAAGCAATAAGAAGTTTTTTTTTTCTTTTTCTTAACCGGCATTAGTCGAACGGTCACCATTGCAGATCTTCTCCTGCACTGCATACAGAATTCACCTCACCTGAATCTGTCGCCGGCCCTTCTCACGGCATGCTCTTATACACACATACATACAGAAAATCACACATTAAGTACACTCTCAAAATGGGTTTCAACACACCCGTAACCTGTTATAGTCCCCCCTCCATTTCACCTACACACTCAGTTTCGCAATACCAATAATATACACTAAAACATGGAATTAAAAGGAAGAAAATGGCATCGAAGCTTACCAAAAATCGCACTTCGCCGAATCGAAAACGCCGCCGATTTTTAGCCCTTTCTCTCTCCCTCTATCTGTTGTAACCGAAAGAGCAAGGAGCTATTTCTCTGTGACTAAAAATGGCTTAAGGCTAGCCATAATTTCTCCCTAATTTACTTCCTTTGTTCCTTTCTATCAAAAGTTAGAGAGTTGACTAAAACAAAAAGGGAAAAGCGAATATGTTGTTAGCCTTAGGCAACTTGCCTAAGGCTAGCGATTAAAACTACGTCATTTAGTGTCTGTTCAATAAATCAAAGTTTCTTTTTGTTTTATTTAGTATTTCCCGTTTGACATTTGGCTTTCATTTTTGGCCACCACTCTCCGTCTCCAACCTCCACCTCATGTAACAAGCAGAGATTAACGAAGTAAGCCGGTACCCAACAAATTGATGAGGAAACCTGATGAATTTTTAGGAGTATAGAACCCTTCTCCTTCTTTTCTTATATAGGAGAAAGTCTTTAAATCTTAAAAAAAATATGGATTCATCCATTTTGCAGATTGTTCCATCATGAATCCAGCCATTCCTCATTCAACCACCGAATCATCCATCACATAACACCACCAATTGTAATCCAAATCAACCAAATCCCCAACCAGTTAAGCCCTTATTTTCACTTTGTCGATCAACAATTTGCCGAAAACTCATGTAGTGGTTCATGGCATTGCATTTATGGTAGATGAAATTGACCAAGCAGTAGGAACCACAACAATCAATAGGAAATTACGTCGCCGCCGTTGCTGTTACCATCTTCAACTCCGTCGTTTTTGTCAGCCACGCCGGGGCATCTCTCTCTCTCTCACTCACATCAGACCATGCCGGAGCATGAATACCAATAAACCATCACTAAATTGAAATTATTGCAATAAACCACAACAGCCAGCGATTAGGCGAGGTGGTGGTGGCTGATTTTATAATCTGATGGGAGGAGAGAGCGCCGACAATGATAGGTTTTTAGATGGTGGTGACGGTTTGTGATGGTTGGGCTGGCGGGTGGTTTGTAGCAGTGGTGAATGATGATGGGTTGCCGGCGAAGAAGGCTGACAATCGTGCGAGGTGATGGTGCGGTTCTGTGATGTGGCACAAAGAGAGGGCTGACTGCGGTGGGTTTTTATATAGGTATGGTGGAAGTTGTTTGTGATGGTGAGGGTGACGGATCGCCGTCGATGGAGGCCGGCAGAAGATGCAGGTGACAGCAACGATGGAGGAGGGCAGGTGGCGGAGCAGACGGAGGTGGTGTAATCTGATGCCATTGGAGAGAAACGAACGGCAGTGGTGGGTCTATGTAGCGGAGGTTGTTTGTGATGATGGGGGTGGTGGATCGCCGGGGCAGTGGTTGGCCGGTGACAGTGGGCGGCGATTGGGCGATTGCGTAGTGTGGGCAGATCTGATAACGAGAGAGAGAGAGAGAGAGGGGAATAAAATAGAAGAAAGAAAAACAGGCAAAACAATATAAAACGGCGTAGTTTTAATCACTAGCTTTGAGCAAGTTGACTAAGGCTAGTAACATATTCGCTTTTTCCAAACAAAAATCATATTATATCTTTTAGTTTAATCAATAGTCCAATTTTAAATTTAATTATTTTACTTCCCTTTAACTATCATAAATTGCGTGTTGCTTAGAAAAATGTCGCTAAAGTTTGCCGCTAAAATATCGACACTGACTATAGAGTATAAAAATATTGCTAGAGGATTCTCAAAATATCGTTAACGCTAATCGTTGATAAAGACCTCAATGAATATTACCTATAGCTGCTACGGATAGATTATAACTTATGGTTTCTAAAATTGTGTCGCTAAAGATTGTAGATATATTTTTTTTTTTTTTTTGCTCATGCAAATCGACACCAATGTTGCCTATGCAAATTGTCGCTAAAAATAAATTAATCGGGTAGGAAATATCAGGCTTCAGGGTATTACACCAATAAACACTCCAAAATGGCTCAAAATATCTTTTTGAAATAATATGAACTGATTTTTTAATTGAAAAGTCATTCGGTGAAATTTTCGCTCAAAAATCATATCCAAATAACAAAATCGAGCGCTAGGAAACCAATTTTGTTGAAAATAACAATCGGCATTAAAATGTCATAAATTTTTAGACATTGAAGTGTCTCAGTTGCATAGATCCCCATAAGATTTTCAGATTAAAATAACTTGATTTGATATTTTTAAAATTTCAAAACCCTATTTCAAGGAATAAAAGATTTAGCATCTTTAGAAAACTCAAAAATTCACAGAGTGTAGATATTTTAAAAATAACAGGGGGTTTTCTTTTGTGTTTGGCCAAATTCTGGCTAAAAACTATGCTTCAAAAATAAAGTTTGAAAACAATAAAAGAACAAGACTTTTAGTGACAATAACAGTCAATATTCATCCGTTTATGGATCAAAACACCTACTTTTACACCTTAGCCACATACACTACTGCCTTCTTGGCTCAGCATTTATAGAATTTTCTCTCTTTCTTACCCACTTAGATGCATATTATATACACACATATAAAATTCGCCCTTTAATTCCACTTCATGTCCCCTTAATCTACTTTAAATTCACTTGATTTCCACTTATCTACCGCCATAACTTCATTTAAGATAGGGTCATATCAAAACATAATCAATTCAGCCTTAATTTTCCTCAAGAACACACACTTAAACACCAAGAACACACACACACTCACACACACTAAAAGCTGGTTTTTACCTTGATTTGAAGACCCATAACTTCTTCGATTCTCCACAAAAACACCTTTTGTTTCTTGCAAATTCTTTCTTTTTCTTCCTACTATAACTTCTCAGTCCAGCCCTTCACGAAATTCTTCTTGAATTTTCATCAATTCCCCCCTCAAACGCTGCACGCAAGCTAAAGGTTGATTTTTGCCTAATTTTGGTGATCGATAACTCCTTCAATTCTTCACCTAATTATTCTTTGTTTCTTAAGTTGTCTTCCTCTCTCTTCCCTCTGTAACTTCCAGCTGAAAGTCTCCCGAAATTCCCTCTGGATTTTTCGTAATTCTCCCTCAAACAGCTGTCCTTGATGTGTTCCCCTATGCCACCTCAACTCTCACTTTGCTTCACATGCACACACTCCACCTCTTGGAAAAATTGAGGTGTCATTATACCTTATTTGTGTCTGCCTTTGGCAGCCACAAAATCAAACAAAGTTTTTTTTAATAATAAAAAATATTATAAATTAATTGTTTTAAAACAAGGATATTACATCCTTCCATTAATGGAAGTCTCTTTCTCTCAAATTAATTTCTCTCTCTTGTTTCTCTCACTCTCCCAATTTCGCTTTCTATTCCAAATTAGCTATTCTCTCTCTGCTCTTCTTCATTTAAGCAGATTCTTCATCTCTCTCTAAACCCAATTATGGAAGGTTTCTACAAGATTCTTCTTTGCTCTTATTATCACTAAATTAGAAATGTATTATTATCTATCCGTTAATTCTCCTTTTTATTTGTTATCTCTAAATTCTAATTTAATTAGTTATACAGATTTAGTCCTTTGTTAATTAATAAACTATTAGCATATCTTCACATTTTATAGCATAATAAAATGAAAAGGGGTTATTTCAAGAATTGTGGCTAATTGCTCAATGCATATTTATAATTCAAATTGGGTGGATTGACGTGTTCGGGTAGGAGATCTATACCTCTATTTGATTGTGCACATATTTTTATTTGTTATACTACTTAAAATTAATATATGTTTATAAATATTACTTGTTAAGTATGAATTATATGATATTTGTATTTAATTGCTTGGTAATTAGTTATATGATTATTTACATGGATTATAGATAATATGTATGCTAAGCACGATTAATGGACAATTATGCATGTCTTGCTTAATAATGAGTTGAGAGTAGTTATTTAATAAGACCATTTGTATGTAATTGGTTGGTGATAAGTTATATGGTTATCTACATGGCTTATATGCATTGTTTTATGCTTAGCGTGATTAATGGACAATTACGTGTATCATGCTTAATCATATCCCTAGAGTAATTATTGATACGACCTATTACATTTAAAGCTTGACCAAATATGTTTAACGTGTAAATTGTGATTATATGTTTGGATCATAGTTACTTAAGTGATTTTATGGATTTAATTATATAATTATGATCCACATGCTAATTGCCTGGTTGCAAGTTACATAGATGCTTATAGGATTTGAATGTATTTGAAATATATTTAGTGTATCTCTTATGCTTATTTTCATATTTGAAATATGAGTCTAATTGGATCACATGCGATATAGACGGTTTGCAATACGTTTTTGTCATGAAATGTGATTACTTGGGTTTATCTGATTTGATATGATAATTATGCATCCATATGAATCGTGTGAATGAGTACCCAGAAGTAGCGCTGGGGGATGAAGGCCGACAAAATTGGGTTATATGGTAACGGGATATATGTTGAGTTTACTCAGCAGATCGACCGCCCATGTGTATACGTTGCATGTGACGTGTATTGACACCCCTCTGGGGTTTATGTTGGTGTGTTTTATGAGGTTTAGGCTTTAATCAGTTAAGGGCTGGGTTTGATCATCTGGGACTTTAAATGATTGGTTTAATACTTCACAAAAGAAAGGATGGTAGGTGAGCGAGTATGTGATGTGTAGTTATTGAATGTTGGGGAAACAACGGCTACGCCTGTATATCCCACATTGGCATTGTCCAAAATAATTTTTGATATGATTTGTCTTGCTCACCATATGATCATATGCCATGCAGAGGTGCATGCTAAACTTATGACTCTACATAGTATTTGATTATGATTATGATATTGGTTTCTTAGATCAAACATCCATGCTCAGCTGGTATGGGACAATTGAGGATGAATGGTTGATCAACAGATTATTGTTTAACATGTTTACTTGTGTTATGTTCAGGATATGCTATGGAAGTAGATATGTTAATGACGTATTCTTATTGTGCTATGATATAATAAGGTATGTGATATATACTTATTACATGTACTTGTTCATGATGTGGTTGTATGTTTGTGTGAATAGACATATAGAAATCCTGCTGAGTTGGTGAAACTCACTCCTTTCCCCCGTCCGCTACTTTCGGTGTGGGCAGTTGACAGGTTCTTGCCAGTGGAGCATTATTAGATATTAGTGGCATTTACCAATAGATTGGATATGAAGCGTATTTGATTTGTATAAGTTTGCCTAGAGAAATGCATTTGGTTTTATTTATTTAAGTAAGAAACACTACTGAATAAGAAGGGTACTTTGAGCGAGATATTTGGATTTATCGCTTCCGCATATATATAAAGAATAATAGTAATGCTCTGCTTGCTTCTGAGGTTGACTCGCTAATGATGTGCTTAGTTAGTCGGGTACATTTCGAGGCGTGATAGTCAAGTATGTTCATGTTCATCCATTTATCTTAGGTTTAACCTGGGGCAAGGCATGTGAGTCTAGACTCCGTCAGATTGGGTTTTAGGCCCGTTTTATTTGGTTCACGTGGGGGTAGGCTGCCTTTTCCTTCAAGGGTGAGGGTTTTTTGAGTATTTTTGAACAGAAAAAGTGTATCGCCAACATGTTAAGAGATGTCAAATGGGCCGGGGGCCAGCGGGCCGACCCGCTCAAGCCCGCTCTAGCCCGAAGCAAGCCCGGATTGTTGCATGAACAGTATTGGCCCTTGACCAGGACCGGGCTGCCATTTTCTCCAAAATGGCTCGGCCCTCGAAAAGCCCAAATCCAACCTGATCTTGGCCCGATCCTAAAAAAGCCTAGATCCGGCCTGTTTGGGGCCCGGATCTGGCTCGGTCCAAGCCCAATCCAGCCCGACTGGGCCCTGAAAAATTCAAAATTTTTAGATTTCCCCCAACGGCTATATTTTCTTAAAATTCTACTTTTACCCTCCCAACAGCTATACAACGGCTAGTTTGGGGGGTACTTCCATCCAACCATATTCTAACAACTCTTTTATTCACACTTTTACCTATTTACACTCTCAACAACTATAAACGGGTAGTTTCTGGGGTATTTTTGTCTTTCGTGAACTTTAAAAAATCTATAAATTCACCATTTCTTCTTCACATTTTTCCCACCAATCTTCTCCCTCTCTCTTATCTAAATTTTACAAGCTTTCCTACCATTCTAATTTGTCACTAAGTACTAACCCTTTCAAATTTTTAATTACAAGTATTCTTTAATTATTTAGTACTTTTATTCTTTTCATTTAATTACTCTTACAAGTTTTATTTTTCATTCTTGTCAAATAATTTTACAGTAAATGTCTTCCTCAAGATTATCAAAATCACGTAGCCAAAAACGTCCACCACCACCACAAACACCACAATTTCAAGATCAACCACCAGTGGGTATAGATACCCAAAATTTTATTGTGTTTAACCAAAACATTCCAGATTTTGAATATACACCTTCACAAGATGACCAGCATTTTAGTCAAGAACGCAGCTCAGTTGGCGACACTACTACCTCAAGGTGAAATCTTATCCCAATGAGTGGTCGTTATGATGAATGACCAAATAATTCTACCTCTAGTTCGTCAGAAGTTCAAAAGGCGAAAAAAAGCTCAAAGCCAAGTGTTGGTATCATCTTTACCATATTCCATTTGATGGCGTTCAAAAAGCTCAATATAAGTATTGTCAAAAATTATTTTTGTGTGGTAGTGGTATTACACATCTTAGTAGGCATTTCTCAACATGTGCACCGAATCAAGGCCATGTCGGTTCTAGCCAAACGATGTTATCTTTTGACAGTATGTTATTTATTTATAATCTGCGAGACCAAAGAGACGGTCTTACTGAATTTATATTCACGATGAACAAGCTTTTAATTTTGCTGATAATGATGAGTACTCTAGATATATAAATAATTACGTGCAACCTTTGTGTAAAAAGGTTTATATAAATGCAACTAGGTCTGATGCACTTAGATAGTATATATAATGCAGCTAAAGAATGCTTGATTGATTATTTTGATAAATTTGATGGTAGATTAGTCGTACGTTTGATGCTTGAAAATCTCCATTTACTCTGGTTAATTATGATTTTGTGACGGCACATTGGATTGATTATGATCGGGTTATGAACAAGAGAATCATCATTTTTGAACTCTTTATATATCTGGATGATGCACTGCGCGTTGCTAATATTATGCACTGAGTGTGTAACACGTTTAAATTAACGGACAAGATAATGAGTATCAGTTTTGATAATGCTTCTAATAGTATAGCTATTGTTCAAGTTTTAAAGACGGACCACAAACCTATATTAGATGGTAACTTTTTCATGTTGAGTGTGTTGGCCATATAATTAATTTAATTATTCAAGATGGTTTAGTTGCTGCAAGAGATATTCTTCAAAAACTGAGGGGTATGGCGGTGTTTATTAATTGTTCGGATCCGAGAATACAGGAATTTAAAGCTTTGTGTATTCAATATGGTTTGTATGGTTTGCCTCGTAGGAGACCATTTACGGATGTCGTGCATAGGTGGAACTCTATATATAAAATACTTTTATATGTTATGTTATACAAACAAGTGTATATTCACTGCCTACTAACCATGTTCCTACAAGGCTTGCCAACTCCCAACGAATAGCAGTTAGCTGCACACCTAGTTGAATTTTTGGAGGTATTTTACACGTCTACCATTTGATTGTCTAGTACGTACTATCTCACGTCCCCTATCGTTGTACTAGAAAATTTAAAAATTGCTAACATTTTCGAGAAATAGAGATATATAGAACCCTTTCATGATATAGTACAGCAGATGGGCATTAAATTTAATAAATATTGGAAGGAATTGCCTATTGTTTTTACTGTTGCCACTACTTTATATCCTAGGTTCAAGTTGCATGGTAAACATGTCTCAATATTAGAAATATGTGAAAATATTTGCTACCCGGCAGCTGAGATAACTGAGCTTACAAAGAATGTGACTTAAGTCATTTGAAGATCTTTATAACTTATATCGAAATTCTGTTGACGTGTGCTAGAAGCTACATTATCAAGCGGTCAAATCTTTTATGGGTCATTTCTTAGGGGTGTTGAACATGTAGAGGCAAAACAAACAAGAGTAGAAGTTACTTCTAGTTCAACAGGTTCGTCTTCTTTTTCCTCTTTTAATGAAATTGGTTTATATGCAAATACTTGCAACGCCCCCAACTTAGGGTTATCTTAACCCGTCTGGAGTAGTACGACACAACGGCTAACCACATCATTATGGTAATACAATTCGTTCTAACTCACTTGGTAATTAAATCATATCATACAAAACTAAAGAGTTCATTTTTACAAAACACACCTAGCAAGCTCTCTGCCAGATCTCAGAGTTGACATACTGTTCTATATCAATTGCAACTTTGTTCACAAACGTACAAGTAGCCCCTTGCTCGTCTTCTCATTGTGTCTCACACCTTTTCCTTGCCTTTCGAGGGACCGGCTCCTTAATAAAAAATATTATGGGTTCAAACTCCTGATGCCCACTAGCTCAATAAGATAATCAAAGGCATTTAATGTAACTCTCAACTCAAGAATATTGATTATGCACACTATTGCAATTCAATCACATTAAGCAGTTCTACATGTGTACGATACACATATCAAACGTTCACACTTAGTTCAGCATTACAAGAGTTTACCATCTCCAAGTTTAGTCTCATCAATAGACCACCCTTATGTCACCACACCCGGGATATAAGTTCACAACTTTTGCCTCGGCCGAAGGCAAAGTAACCAAAAACAAATGAACGTCGATACTGCCTCGGGTAGCAGTCGGAGATACAAATGTTCGGCTCATATAGTGCACCGCTACTCAAATACAATCAAATCAACCCCCAATCATTTGAATGGGGTAACATAATAATCATCAACAATACATCAACCATCCCTTACAATGAAAGGATGTAACATGCTCATGTGCAAGCAAACAAATCATTTCATACATGTAGTTGTTGTACTCTTCATTTACTTGCACCTTAAAACTTAGCTATCGAATATTTAGTGACTTTTATCATGTAACATCATCTTCATAACATCTTGAACATGAAATGTAATCATTTATATTCAGCAAATGAGCTTCTATTATAGAAGTTAACAAACATGTATAAAACCATATTTTAACCATGTCCAGTTTAACATAATTCCATAATTCACGTGTATCATAACCTATTTCACATCTTCCATAATCTCCAATATGTTAAACATGAATAGATTCACTTATTAACAAGTTTCTAACGAGTATTCAAAAGTTTGACAAACAATTCATACTAAAAGAATTACGCTAACATGGCATATACCCATATTCATGTCTTAAAAACCCATTAAAAATCTTTAACTATCTTACCTTAAAAAAGAGATGAAAGAACCAAATTTTCATATTTGAAACTGTAACGCCCCCGACCTTGGGAGTAGTTACCAACAATACTCCAAGTTCTAATATCATATGCATTTTAAATGAATACTCAATTACAGTAGGGTTGTCAAAGGGCCGGCCCAGCCCAAGCCCATCGGGCCTGCTGTGGGGCCGGGCCGGGGCCGGGCCAGTGGGGCTGCCAACCGGGCCGGGCCTGTCGAAGGCAAACCTAGGCCCAGTCCAGGCCCTGGCCCTAGGCCCAATATCTAGGGTCGGGCCCGGGCCCTTTTTTTTTCTTGTTATTCAATTTTAAATTTCATCTCTAGGCAATATTCACAATTTAACGAACCTAATCTTTATCCTTTTATTTCATTATAAGTAATATACATATATATGTATGTATGTATATACATATTTATTTGTTAGCCATTATATTTTTTATTATATGTTAAACATTTTCATACTCTTCTTGGTGAGCTTTATTAATAAAATCTTAACACATAACAATTTATATAGAAAAATAATAAATGTGTTCATAGGCCCTCCTCTTTTTATCCGGGCTTGGGACCGGCTGCTTGTAAACAAACAGGCGAAGTTACCTATTTTTTTATATATACGAAAAAATATATATCTTGCTTGTAAAAATTTATTTTATATATATGGAAAAAAAGTATATTTTGTGAAAAATTTTATTCTTAAAACTCTAACAATCAAAATAATAATGCATGTCTATCCAAAATATCAGCAATCAAAGATCAAGAAATCTGCAACGTCAACCAAAAGGATCAAAAGAGGAAAATAAAAACAAATTACCTAATCATCCGGAAGTACTTCAATATCCGAGTCACTGCTCTTCCTATCATCAATCGGTTTATCTTGCTCGCGGTATTTCGCATCAAGATAATCCTTCCAACATACACATAGCTCGAGCGACTCGGGGTTAAGACGACTCCTCCTGTCATCCAAAACCCTCCCGCTTGCTGAAAATGCCGACTCTGAAGCAACCGTGGAGGCTTGCACTGGCAGTACATCCCGTGCAATTTGGGATAAAGTTTTATACATGTTTTGATTTTGTTTCCAAAAATTTAACAAATTAAAATTAACCTGTTCTTGCCTTGATAAATCAGAATAATGATCAGTATTTGCATATACACCAATCTCATTAAAAGAGGAAAAAGTATACGAACCTCCCGAATTAGAAGTACCTTCACCTGGTAGTTGTCTTGCTACTAGATGTTCAAAGCCTTGAAGGTATGGCGCATAATACCTCTCAGCAGTGGATGATGATGTAGCTCACCCGCGCATGTCAGCAGAATTACGATAGAGGTTGAACAAGTCCTCAAACCTCTTGCTCACTTTTGCTGTGAGCAAGGTTGTGTCCTCTGCTGTGTAGCACATTAATTTCGATATCTCTTGTATCGAGGCGTTCACGCCATGTAACTTTAACCTAGGATCTAAACAAGTAGCCACAGTAAAAATAGCAGGCAGTTTACTCCAATATTTATTAAATTTTTGATCCATCACTTTTACTATTTTCCTAAAGGGTCCTATATATCTCCATTTTGTTAACATTGTAGCCATCTTCAGAATTTCTATTACAGCGAGAGGAGAGGTGGGATAGTACGTACCAGACAATAAATTGGTAGACGTGTAGAATACCTCCAAAAATTCAGCTAGGTATGTGGCCATCTGCCATTCCTCTTGAGTTGGCAAGCCGGCTGGGAACTGGGTTAGTAGAAAATGCGTATAGACTTCTCGGTATGCCAGAATGTGTAAAAGCATGTGGTATGTAGAGTTCCACCTGTGGACCACATCTGTAACTGCTCTCCTGCGAGGCATATTATATTGAACACACAACGTTTTAAATTGTTGTGTTCTCGGACTCGAGCTATTAACATACGTTGTCATACCCCTCATTTTGAGAAGAATATCTCCTGCAGCAGCTAAACCATCTTGAACAATTAAATTAATAATGTGACAAACACAGCGAACATGAAATAATTCACCATTAAGTACAGGTTGAAGCGTCTCCTTTAAAGCTGCAACAGCAACTTTATTATTAGAAGCATTATCAAAACTAACACTCATAATCTTATCCTTAATTTTAAATGTGGTGCATGCTTTTAATATAAGAATAGCAATGTCCATTCCATCGTGCGGATAAGGGAAGTGCTCGAAAGCGATGATTCTCTTGTGCATAACCCAATCTACATCAATCCAATGAGCGGTCACACAAGAATAACTAACAAAATTATAAGGAGATTGCCAAATATCAGAAGTAAGACTAACTTTACCATCAAATTTATCGAAATAATCGATAAGGCGTGCTTTAGCAGCTTTGTACTGTCGGAGTGCATCGGATCTAGTTGTGTTTCTATGAACCTTTTTGTACAAAGGTTGAACGTATGTGTTCATATATCTAGAGTGCTTAGGATTATCGGCAAAAGAAAAGGCTTGTTCATCATGAATAACAAATTCAGCGAGACCGTCTCTTTGCTCTCGCTGATTATAAACAAATAACTTACCGTCAAAAGATAACTGCGTTTGGGTAGGTTCGACGTGGCCTTGTCGAGGTACACACTGAGGGTAATGCATGTTAAGATGTCCATTACCACTACCAGACGAAAATAATTTAAGACAGTACTTACATCGAGCTTTTCGGATGCCGTCCACCGTAACTACGTCGAAATGATTCCAACACTCGGCTTTCTTTTTTTTCCCCTTTTGGACTTCTGGCACGTTACCGGAGGCATTGCTCGGCCCTTCTTCATCATGACCAGGCATAGGGTTGAGATTATGCCACGGAGTAGTAGCTTCGCCAACCGAGCTGCGTCCTCGACTATAATGCGAGGGGTCTTCATCAAGCGTGTATTCAAAATCTGGAATGTTTTGATTGAACTCCCAATTGGCTTGGGTATCTATCATACAGCCTGTACTCATTCGTCCAGGAACGAATGGTTGTGTTGGTGCTTGGATTGGTGTTTGTGATGGCCGTGGCGCTGGCGCTTGTGCTGGTGGTGGTGCTTGCGATGATGATGATGTTTTTCGTGATGACGATGCACGCCTCATTTTCTTCAATAATCCAGCCATATTTCACGCTAAACTTTGTAAGAGTAACTAAATACACAAGTATAAGAGTAGTAATAAGAAATAACAATTAAAAGAATGAACGAGTAACAAATATTAGAGAGTTAGTAATTAAAAAGAATTTAGCAAGACTAGTAATTAATAAACAAGAGTACTAATTAGTAAATACTAGTAGTAATTAGCAAGAGTAGTAATTGGAGAGGAAAATAGTAGCAAAGCTTGTAGAAATATAGAATGTTTAGGTAAGAGAGAGTAAGAAGATTGGTGTGAAAAATTAGAGAGAAATGGTGTGAAAATATAGATTTTAGAAACTTCACAAAAGACCAAAATACCCCTACAAACTATCCGTTTATAGTTGTTGGGGAGGGTAAGAGTGTAAAGGAGTTGAAAAATATAGGTTAGACTAAAATACCCCCCAAACTAGCCGTTATATTGCTGTTGGGGGGGTAAAAGTGGAATTTTGGAAAAGGGGTGGAAGAAAGGGGGGGAAAAGCAAAAAATTCAAACAAGTGGTGGGGCCAAAACCGGGCCAGACCCGGGCCGCAGAACCGGGCCGGCTTCGGGCCGGGCCAAACCCGGGCCGTTTCCGGGCTAGGATTTTTCGCAGAATCTGAAGGCCTGGTCCAGGCCCAGGCCCCAAGCCCGCTTGTGCTGGGCCGCTACTGTTCATGGACGGGGCCGGGCCAGCCCGGGCCAGAACCGGGCCGGGTCGGGCCAGCCCGCGGGCCGCCCGGCCCGTTTGACAACTCTAAATTACACCAAGGTATAAACAGAGGATCTAATCCAGTAGTGACAACGTATCTCCAAAAGATAGAGGCTCAATTACAACATTGCCTCTTACAATCCATCTAATCACAAAAGGATAATCCATCCACAAATTCTAATACAAAGTCTAATGGCAAATCAAATTACCCACATCCGGGTAAAGTTCTCAAAAAGGAATACATTGTTTTGACATGCTAACAAAATGGAAGCTCTAATTTTTCCCAAACGTGCCAAGCTTCTAATGGTGCCTACCACCGATGGTAAGGGACAAAGCAAACAAATAGGGGATGAGCTGAAATAGCCCAATAAGGAGAAAGCAAATGGTAAGCAAATACATTAATTTATATTCCGAAACAATGCCAAAACTTTGACGAATAAGCGATAGCCATTGACAATAATGCAATGAGACAAAACAAATATACGAAATGATCATTAGTGGCCATAGGCCCAAATCAAACACAAAACCCGAAGGTATGAAACGCATACCGGTAGCGTAATAGCCGTCATTGTGAGGACTATCCGAAAGCCACTAAAAGTGACTACAAAAGTCACTATCTGAGTACAAAAGTCTTAAAGACTCCCTTTTTCAAAAAGGTTGTTCATTCTAATGATCATATGCAAATTCACGAATTTCGAACTCAAATAGCAACGAAGGCAAATAGAAAGCAATTTGAACAAAACTCCAAAGTCGTACATGTAATACCCTGAACCTTGGTATTGTCTAGCCAGTTAATTTATTGTGTTAGTGACAATAATTATACGCAATATTTAACGTCTATTGGCTTGAGCGATTTTCATTGAACCTTTAGCGAAGAATTTGGGGAGCATTATAATTATGATCTTTAGCGACAATTTTATAATCATAAGTTATAGTTATAACTGATATTGATTGAGGTCTTTACTGACGATTAGCGTTACTGATATTTTTTTAAAAACCTTTAGCGACAATTTTTATACTTTATAGTTAGTGTAACGCCCCCGACTTTGGGAGCCTTTACCAACAATACTCCAAGTTCGGATATCATATGCATTTTAATAAATACTCAATTATACCAAGGTATAAACAGAACATCTAACCCATTAGCGACAAAATAACTCCAAAAGATGGAGGCTCAAATACCTTGCCTCTTACAATCCATCTAATTACAAAAGGATAATCCATCCATAATTTCTATTACAAAAGTCTAACGCGAAATTGTCTTTCTCAAACTTGATTTTCATTCGAAGCAAATACTTTTCATTCAAAGCAAAAGTTTTTATTTGAATGAATCTTTCAGTGGATCTAAGGTATTTCTGCAATTCGAAGATTGATTCGAATGAATAAGGATTCATTCGACCGAATCCTTCATAAATGGTTTATCGGCCATTTTCATCTAATAATTTATCCCTTAATTTATTTTCCAACAAATATGATCTTCATTAGCATAAAAAGGGGCTCTTACATTCTCCCCACCTTAAAATAATTCCGTCCCCGAAATTAAACGTACCTTAATCCTCGAAAAGTTGAGCGTGCTTCTTGCGCATAACGTCCTCGAGTTTCCACGTAGCTTCCCTCTCAGAATGGTTACGCCATAACACCTTCACGAAAACTATCCTCTTAGAACGCATGACATGTTCATCGCGCTCCAGGATGCGATATGGTTGCTCCACATAAGATAGATCCTCCCTAACTTGAATCGGCTCAAACTCAATAACATGCAAAAGGGTCAAAAACATACTTCCTCAAGGTTGAAATACGGAAAATATTATCTATTCTTGACAAATTAGGAGGCAAAGCTAAATGATAAGCAAGTGTACCAACTCGTTCCAAGATTTCAAACGGTCCATTGTACCTTTCAGATAGCTTCCCTTTCTTCCCAAACCTCAAGACTCCTTTTCACGGGGATACTCGCAAAAACACATGATCACCAACGTCAAATTCGAGCTCGCGATGCCTCATATCTGCGTAACTCTTCTGTCGGCTCTGTACAGTCTTAAGCTTGTTCCTAATCACTTGGATCTTGTCTGCGGTGATTTGAACGAGTTATGGACCTATCAATTTCCTTTCTCTAACATCATTCCAACAATTTGGTGACCGACACCTTCTTCCATAAAGAGCCTCAACTGGTGTCATCTGAATGCTAGCATGATAGCTGTTATTGTAAGCAAATTCTATCAATGGAAAGTAATCATCCCAATTACCTTGAAAATTCATAACACAAACTCGCAGCATGTCCTCCAATGTTTGAATAGTTCATTCAGATTGTCCGTTTTTTTGTGGATGGAAAGTCGTGCTAAGATTTAGACGCGTACCCATGGCCTCTTGTAAACTACCCCGAAAGCATGAGGTCTATCTGACACAGTAGACAAAGGCATTTCGTGTAAACTAAGTATTTCCCAAATGTACAAGTTAGCAAGTACCTCAGTCGAACCCTTGTTCCTTATGGCTAAAAAGTGAGCTGCTTTGGTCAACCGGTGGACTATCACCCATATTGCATCGTGTCACTTTGTAGTAGGTGGCAGTCCAACCACAAAATCCATTGTTATATGCTCCCACTTTCACTCCGGAATAGCTAGTGGTTTCAACTTCCCAATGGGTCTTTGATGCTCTACTTTAATCTGCCGAGAAACTAAACATCTAGCCACAAAGTCCGCTACCTCTCTTTTCATGTTATTCCACCAATAAACATCCCGCAAATTCTGATACATCTTGGTACTACCTGGGTGAACTGCAAAAGGTGAATTGTGAGCCTCCGAGAGAATCTCCTTTTTCAATTCTGGATCCGAGGGAACACATAGTCTAGAACCCATACGAAGAATACCCTCGTTATCCAATCTAAAATCTGTGTAACTACCTCCTTTAACTCTGTCACTAATCTTGACCAATTCAGGGTCTGACGCTTGAGCCACCTTAACTCTTTCTATCAATGATGGTTGAACTTCCAAATATGCTAAATACTCACCAGAATGAGGAAATCTTACCTCGGCTTCTAACTTCTCCAATTCTTCTAACAACTGAGGTTCAGTAGTAAGCATAGCAGAAAGTCTTCCCGTACTCTTCCTACTTAGTGCATCCGCCATAACATTAGCCTTACCTGGATGGTACAAAATGGTGCAATCATAGTCCTTCACCAATTCCAACCACCGTCTATCTCTCATGTTCAACTCCTTTTGTGTGAATATACATTTCAAACTCTTATGGTCCGTATAGATCTCACACAATTTACCGTATAAATAATGGCGCCAAATCCTTAGTGCAAAATCACAGCTGCTAGTTCTAAGTCATGGGTTGGATAATTTAGCTCGTGATGCTTAAGTTGTCTGGAGGCATAAGCAATTACCTTACCCCGTTGCATAAGTACACAACCGATTCCTTGTAGTGATGCATCACTATAGATGACAAACCCTCCAGATTCAGATGGCAGTGTTAAGACTGGTGCTGAAATCAAATGCTTCTTCAATTCTTGAAAACTCTTTTCACATTCTTCTGTCCACAACTTCCTCGTCAATTGGATCAAAGGAATAGAAATGCGAGAAAAACCTTCGACAAACATTCTATAATAATCTGCAAATCCCAAGAAGCTTCTAATCTCCGTCACAGAGGTCGGTCTCTCCCAATTCACAATTGCTTCAATCTTAGTAGGATCCATGGATATCCCATCCTTAGTCACTACATGACCTAAGAAGGAAACTTGTTCTAAACCATTAGCGACAAAATATCTCCAAAAGATGGAGGCTCAAATACAACCTTGCCTTTTACAATCCATCTAATTAGAAAAGAAAAATACATCCATAATTTCTATTACAAAAGTCTAATGCCAAGTCAAATTACCCACATCCGAGTAAAGTTCTCAAAAAGGTATACATTGTTTTGACATGCTACAAAATAGAAGTTCTAATTTTCCCCAAACGTGCCAAGCTTCTAATCATGCCTACCACATGTGGTAAGGGACAAAGCAAAACAAATCGGAGGTGAGCTGAAATAGCCCAGTAAGGGGAAATCAAATGGAAAGGAAATACATGAATTCATATTCCGAAACAAAGCCATAACTTTGACGAACAAGCAATAGCAATTGACATTAATGCCAGCAAGGCGAATCAAATATACAAAATGATCATTAGTGGCCATAGGCCCAAATCAAATACAAAACTCGAAAGTACGAAACGCATACCGGTAGCATAATAGCCGTCATTGTGAGGACCATCCGAAAGCCACTAAAAGTGACTACAAAAGCCACTAAGGTGGCTAAAAAAGTCACTTTGTGACTACAAAAGTCTTAAAGACTCTCTTTTTAACAAAAGGTTGTTCATTCTAATGATCATATGCAAATTTACGAATTCAAACTCAATAGCAACGAAGGCAAATACGAAGCAATTTGAACAAATTTTCAAGTTGTACAACAACTAACAAAACGATACTATGTATCAATTCCTTACCACATCAAGAAGTACGAAATCTCTTACCTTAATCAAGCTCTTGGTACGAAACCCTTAAAGTGCCGCCTTAGAGTCTAAAGAGCCTCCCAAGCCTTCCCCTCTCTCTCTCAACCTTTAAGAAAGACAAGTAAGAGGACTAAAAGGAAGAGTTCGAGGGAAAAAAAAGCTATTTATAGGGAGAAGTCCTAAGTTGGCAAAATACACCAACGCTCCCCAAACTTTAGATACTTATTCAAAATATACCCAAAACTTTCCAATATTTACGAAAAGTGAACCTTACACTTTCATTCGAAGGAAAACTATTCCTTCGACCAAATCCTCCAGTCGCGAAATAGACTCATTTGCGCTCAAACTTTCCATTCGACCAAAAAGGGTTCCATTCGAGTGAATCCTTCAATCGCGAAATTGTCTTCCTCAAACTTGATTTTCATTCGAAGCAAACACTTTTCATTCGAAACAAAAGTTTCTATTCGAATGAATCTTTCAGTGGCTCTAAGGTATTTCTGCAATTCGAAGATTTATTCGAATGAATAAGGATTCATTCGACCGAATCCTTCAGAAATGGTTTATCGACGACCCTTTCCATCTAATAATGTATCCCTTAATTTATTTTCCAACAAATATGATCTTCATTAGCATAAAAAGGGGCTCTTACAGTAAGCACCGATATTTTATTAGCAACTCTAGCGATGATTAATGAAACAGGGATAGTTACAAAACTACATTTGAATTAGGGACTATGAACAATTAAAAGATGTCAACAAATCTGACGTTATTTTTAAAAATCATGTCAACTCTTTAAATTTGGATAGTGAGGGAACCAATAAAGGAGATTAGGGAGGATATTAAGACATTACCAAAAAAAAGTCAAAGAGAAAGAGAGAAAACAGAGAAAGAGAAAGAATTTATAGAGATAGAAGGACACAATATCATGAGAGAGAGGGAGAATTACAACAAAGAAGAGGAAGAACGGAGCACGACTTTGACGAATCCTTACGAAGAGTTGGATCTTGTCGCTAAGGTAACATTTGATTCTTACTCGTGGGTTTGTTAGTAATGCTAAGAATTTAACATGTGTTGCCTAAGTTAAGGAGGTGAGTTTGTGGGTTTTGAGTGTGATATTGTGTGTGTTTCATAGAGTTTGATGGGGGTATGTTTGAGAAGAATGTTGTATAGAGCAGCATAAGAGTGGGTTAGGATTTTTATCATATCTCCTCTATTTTAAATTCGATTGAAATGATTTTATGCTTTCTGAAAACTTTATTGAGTTGCCTTAAAGTCTTTAGTTTTGATTTTCTCTCATAATCCCACGTTTACACATTGAACAATGACCTTAAACTCAATTCGCTGTAGAATTCCAGAATTTTTGGTATCTGGCATCCACTTCGATTTGTCATAATTACTCATGGGTTTTTTATGAAATTTATATTTCTAGAAACCTCAGAAAGTTTTATTGAACTTTTTAGTTTTGAGGTTTCTTAGATTCATAGTTTTTCTACTCCAAAATAACCATTGAACAAAACTGGTCCGCACATAGATGTGCTGTTTTTATCAGCGAATTCGATTTGCTATAGAGAAGTCATTACTCATTGGATTTTTGTGAACTTTATATTTATGAAAACATTAGAAAGTATAATTTAACTTTGTAGTTTTGAGTTTGCTAAGATTCATCACGTTTCTGCCTCAAAATGGTCAATATACAAAACTAGAATTTGCTGAAACTTGCTGTTTCTAGAATTACTTATCAGTCATTGCCAAAACTTTTTATGCCATTTCTGAGCATATTTGGGAAAATGTGAAATTAAAACTCCCCTTATTTTTGTGAAACCTTCAATGTAAAATTTTTTGAGATTTTTCTGGGCATGTAATGTGCCTCAAATGATTTTATTTTGAAAATAGGTTTTCAAATTAATTGGCATAGTAAAGGAAATTATTTTTAGCCGAACATTTTATAGTGATCTGATCTTATTGAGATGCTTAAGAGTCTAAAATTTCACTGTATTCCGACATCATTTTATACACTTTTGAAATAGAATCCTTAGCGCTCAATTTAAGGAGCGGATTAGGGTTCTGAACAGAAAATTCCCAGAAAGGTCCCTTTTGTCCGAAAAACCCACCTTGCCGTTTAAAAGGGTGTTTTGAGTTATTTTTGGCGGTGTAGTGGTATGTTAGGCATTAGGGGTATTTTCATAATTTGGCATAAGTCCGGGGGTATTTTGGTAATTTCATGCACTTAGGAGAAATTTATCGGCTAGGCATGATTGTGCGGCAATAAATAACATCGTTATTGTTTAGATTTCAATAGACAAGAGCTAGAGCAAGCTTGGGAACAAGAATCAGAACCGCTTAGCCATCCAAGTAAGTACTCCTGCCATATTCCTTTGTACACCCTATTTTCCAATATACGTGTATGTATACGTGGTTTTACCAAATGAATGTTTTAAGTAATTGTGATACTCCTACTTTTTGTGCAACTGATTGATGAGAAAATGAATTGTAATTGCCATGGAAAGTGTTGCATTGGTTTTTGAGAACTCTGTGTTAATCGTGTTATCGTGAGATTAATATCAGTTGTTGTGCCCCTTATCCACGGGGGAAAGTGGATTCCAGGTCCTGGTCAACAGGACCATACGTTGGCGCACAGTATTGTTGCATCGTGGTTCGCCCTTACTTCCACATTATTGTTTATCCCGGGTGGAGGAGGGATTTTGGGTCCTAGTCAGTGGGACTATATGCTGACCATAGCACAACGTGAACAGAGATAGGATGGCACTCGAAATTTAATAAATGTTGCTATGCGCTCATTTTGAAAGAGTTTTCCTAAAGCATGATTTGTTTTTATAAAGTATATATGTGTATAGTATTTTCTATTAATTTGTTACCGGTTTTAAAACAAAGAAATCATGGCATGTGTTTTATGAATCTCAAAACCTATTTTGAGGATATGGTATGTGTACTTACTGGGCCCCAGCTCACCCTTTTATAAATGTTTTCAGGTGATCAGTTAGATGAACCCGAGTACTATGAGGGTAACGAAGATGGAGTCGCGTGAGATGCTCGTTAGGGAGTTAATTTAAGCCTTTTGAGAAATTGTAGTACTACTTGTTTATGTTTTGAGAATTGTTTGGAGCTTAGATCTCCATGACGTTTTTGATGATTTATGTTAGTCATTTATGGAGGAATTTAGTAGAGACATTTTTTGGAAAGATCTATAAGTACTAATTTTGAAGTCTTACTAAGGTGTTAGTGTAACACCCCGAAATTTCTGGAGCATTAACCGATCAATCCATCCAATCCTTAATTGTCCAATTAATTCAGTACTACTAATGATAACCCAACAACATTCATATCAGAGCACTACAGTCCATCAACTAACTTAACAAACTGTCTCAAAACAGTGATAAAGTACTTAAATTATCAAATTACATAACGGTTCTCTAACAAGGCTCAAAAATAATAATGTAAAAACATAAACTACTTTAAAGTTCAAGCTCGTCCGTCCTGAAATCTTACTGACAGTTATTTCCTGCAGAAAGGAACAGAAAAAGGGAGTGAGCTTTCGAGAGCTCAGTAAGGTCGCTCAAAATTCAACGAAGAGTACAAACGATTATTTTTGGGAAAAGTTTATATCAGTGACAAAATGGAGAAAAGTATTCTCAATTCAAAATTCAATATTCAATAGATACACTTTCAATTACACTGAAGCAATGCGGAAAATATTGAACATGAGTATAATGCAAAGCCACAAAGGCAGTGCAGGGTAACACTTAGCAAAGCCACACAGGCAGTGCTCACTAACAATAAGGTTGCATATGCATATGAACACTAGCTAGACCCTTAGGGTACTAGCATCTCCTGACAATAACAGACCATCTTTATATTACCCCCGATACAGACCATCCTTATAACTCCTCAATACACTAACTCATGTCAATATTTAGAGTGCAATAATCGATAAAACAATGATAAATTCGATGCATAATGAGAAATAAATACACAGCATCGAAAAGAATTTCAATAAACATATAAGGCTCAAAGCGGGGTATTAATGGCAATCGATGCGATGTCATCACAAATATAAGTGAGTCCAATGAAAACGTCATTAACAATCTGGAAAGAATATTATGATATCAATAGATGAAATAGGGTTTCGAAAGAAATCCCTTACCTCAATCCAAGCGCTGAAGCTAAAGACGCTCTCAACCAAATTCCTCGAGATTAACCTAGGTTGGCAGAGTCATTTATCAGAACACTTATTCATACCACTACATTAAAATCTAAATATAATTATCTATAGCGTACTCATTTCTCTACCCGGACATGATGAAACTCGGAGCGGTTTCTCACACGGCCAACCTACCCCGAAGTTCGTCACACGTCCCGAGACTCAGAAATATCCCAAAAATGTTCTAATCGTTCTTTTAACATTATTTATAGCTTAATATAGCATATGGAATAAAAATATAATTTTTACCAGTAATTCTAGCATAGTCTCAGGGACTATAATATAAATTTTCACATTCTAATATTCACTATACACTATGCAAAGTCCTGTTAAGCTTAACGTTAAACTACACACACACACACAGCACAACACAGCACTTTTTTCCTTACACGCCCAAACCCATTGTACAGCTACATGCACCCAGCTTTTGCACCTCTACCTGTATACACACACAAAACACATGCACACCCATGAGCACCCAGCTCAAACATGAGCTGCCTCTTGGCAGCATCACCATGCACGTACACATACCTTGCACATCTTCTCCCTCTCTTTATTTCTTTAACACACACACCAACTCACACCTGTACACCCATATAATGAAGCACACCTGCTCTTCTTCCTTTGAACACACACCAACCCCACGCACTCAGCAACATAGCTGCAGCCCCTCTCTCTCTCCAAACTCACACAGCACCACGGCAGCCCCATGGCTGCTCTCTCTCTCTCTCTCTCTCATCTTCCACACTAACACCTCTAAACCCATTTCATTTCACTCTTGCTGGCACATATCACTCACACATATATACACAACTCACCCTCAAAAACCCATCTCTGCCTTACATTACATATCCACAAAATTTCCACCAAGAAGAGAGCGGCTACAATGGCCTTGATTTATCCCATCACTCTCACGACATCCTGAAACTTGCAAGCTGAAAAGCCTTCCCTTCCCTTCACTTCTTTCATGTACACCAACCATACCCCGTACACACTACACCCATGCCAGCCTCCTTTCTAGCACCCAACACGTAAAACACGCACACACACACCTGTAACACAATACACTAATTTGCATTCTCTTCTCCATTCACACACACATATATACACTACACAGATATTGCACTCATACACGCACCACCCATATTTGACCCACATGTTACACTACACCTTTACATCTTACATAAATACACACAGGTATATTCGCATCATCTCACAAGACACTGAAACTCCCACCGAAAAAGAAACGGCCACAGTGGCCTTGAGTCACATTCTATCACATATATAACGTCTATATATCACAGCCATACATACGAATAACTACCTGCGCCCATACGCACGGTCATGGCTTCTCATTCACGCAGGTTACATATCCTTTAACCGAAATTTCTGAAACAAAATAGAAGAAAAAAAAACGAAACGGTGCCTTACCGAAAAGCTTTGCCGGAAAAACTCTTCAATCTCTTCCTTTCCTCTTTCTCTCCGTATCTCTCTGAAGCTTTCTTTCTCTACTTCCTTCTCTCTCTAAATCTCTCTTTCTCAGCCGCAATTCCGAAGAAGAGAAGAACGGCTACCCTATGTTATAAGATATAAAACCCTAAATTGGACAACTACCAAAAAGCCCCTGAACTTCCGTTAGCCATTTTAATTGTACCTGCTACTTTCTCTTATTATAAATAGGTTCTAATTAACTTATATGCTATAGTTTTTGTGTTAGAAAAACTTTAATGGGCTTGTTAGATAACCCCGCTACACTAAAGTTCAACTAAGTCACTAAATAACAAGCACAAGGTAATTGTTACAATAATTTATGCATTAAGGAAATTTTACCTACGGATTATTACACTATATCGTTTGACCAAAACATCGCTATTAAGAAATTTCTAAAACGTCGCCAATAATTATGCCGCTACTGAAATTTTAATTTGTCACTACAAGGAAAAATATTTCAAATGCTAAAAATGTAATTTTTGTCGCTAATTATACCTATTTAAATTTATTAAGCGTATTTTAAGGTTTTGGGGTATTACAGTTAGTTAAATGCATGGCTCTAGATTTGTATACAGGTTTTAATAAGGTCTGGCAAAGCCCTGAATAGATGCTCGAATGGGTCTGCGGCCAGTCACGAATCTAGCTCACAGGCCTACCCGTGGGTTCAGGTCGTGACAGTACAACAACTAACAAAGCGATACTACCTATCAATTGCTTACCACAGCAAGAAGTACGAAATCCCTTACCTTAATCAAGCTCTTGGCATGAAATCCTTTAAGCGACGCCTTAGAATCTAAAGAGCCTCCCAAGCCTCAACCTTTAAGAAAGATAAGCAACATAACTAAAAAGACGAGTTGGAGGGAAAATAATCTATTTATAGGAAGAAGTCCTAAGTTGGCAAATTACACTAACACTCCCCAAACTTTAGATACTTATTCAAAATGTACCCATAACTTTCTAATATTTACAAAAAGGAAATCTAACACTTTCATTCGAAGGAAAACTATTCGTTCGAGTGAATCCTTCAGTCGCGAAATAGCCTTCTTCACACTCTTTCTTTTCCATTTGACTGAAAGGGGTTCCATTCGCGTGAATCCTTCAGTCGCGAAATTGTCTTCCTCAAACTCGATTTCCATTCGACCGAAAAGGTCCTCCATTCGACCGAAAACTTTTCATTCGCCCGAAAAGGTCTTCCATTCGACCGAAAGGGATTTCATTCGACTGAATCCTTCAGTACCTTCTTTTCTCGATTTAAAATGCTTTTCATTTTAAGCAAAACTTTTCTATTCAAAAGAATCTTTCAGTGGCTTTAAGGTTTTTCTGCCTAACGAAGATTGATTCGAATGAATCAGGATTCATTTGACCGAATCCTTCGGAGATGGTGTAAATGACCGTTTTCATCTAATAATTCATCCCTTAATTTATTTTCCAACAAATATGATCCTTATTAGCATAAAGAGGGGCTCTTACATTCTCCCCACCTTAAAAGAATTACGTCCCCAGAATTAAACGTACCTTAATCATCAAAAAGTTGAGCGTGCTTTTTGCGCATAACGTCCTCGAGTTCCTAAGTAGCTTCCCTCTCAGAACAGTTACGCTATAACACTTTCACTAAAGATATCCTCTTAGAGCGCATGACACGTTCATCGCATTCCAAGATGCGATCTGGTTGTTCCTCTTAAGATAGATCCTCCCTAACTTGAATCGGCTCAAACTCAATAACATGTGAAGGGTCAAAAACATACTTCCTCAAGGTTGAAACATGAAAAACGTTATGTATCCTTGACAAATTAGGAGGCAAAGCTAAACGATAAGCAAGCGTACCAACTCACTCTAAAATTTTAAATGGTCTAATGTACCTTTCAGATAGCTTCCCTTTCTTCCCAAACCTCAAGACTCCTTTCCATGGGGATACTCATAGAAACACATGATCACCAACGTCAAATTCAAGCTCACGATGCCTCATATCTGCGTAACTCTTATGTCGGCTCTGTGCAGTTTTAAGTTTGTTCCTGGATCTTGTCTGTAGTGATTTGAACAAGTTATGGACCTATCAATTTCCTTTCTCCAACCTTGCTCCAACAAATTGGTGACCGACACCTTCTCCCATAAAGAGCCTCAAATGGTGCCATTTGAATGCTAGCATGATAACTATTATTGTAAGAAAATTCTATCAATGGTAAATGATCATCCCAATTACCTCAAAAATTCATAACATAAGCTCGCAGCATGTCTTACAATGTCTGGATAGTTCGTTCAGATTGTCCGTCCGTTTGTGGATGTAAACCCGTGCTAAGATTTAGTCGTGTACCCATGGCCTCTTGCAAACCACCCCAAAAGCGTGAGGTAAATCGAGGGTCTATGTCTGATATGTCTGACACAATAGATAAGGGCACTCCGTGCAACCTAAGTATTTCTCGAATGTACAAGTTAGTGAGTACCTCGATCGAAGCCTTGTTCCTTATGGCAAAAAAGTGAGTTGTTTTGGTCAACCGGTTGACTATCACCCATATTGCATCATGTCGCTTTGTAGTTGGCGGCAGTCCAACCACAAAATCCATCGTTATATGCTCCCATTTCCACTCCGGAATAGCAAGTGGTTGCAACTTCCCAATGGGTCTCTGGTGTTCTACTTTAATCCGCTGACAAACCAAACATCTAGCCACAAAGTCCGCTACCTCTCTTTTCATGTTATTCCACCAATAAACATCCCGCAAATTCTGATACATCTTGGTACTACCCGAGTGAACTGCAAAAGGTGAATTGTGAGCCCCCGAGAGAATCTCCTTCTTAAATTCTGGATTCGAGGGAACACACAGTCTATAACCCATACGAAGAATACCCTCGTTATCCAATCTAAAATCTGTGTAACTATCTCCTTTAACTCTGTCACTAATCTTGACCAATTCAGGGTCTGACGCTCGAGCCACCTTAACTCTTTCTATCAATGATGGTTGAACTTCCAAATATGCTAAATACCCACCAAAATGAGGAAATCTTACCTCGGCTTCTAACTTCTCCAATTCTTCTAACAATTGAGGTTGAGTAGTAAGCATAGCAGAAAGTCTTCTCGTACTCTTCCTACTTAGTGCATCCGCCATAACAAATAATGGCGCCAAATCCTTAGTGCAAAAATCACAGCTGCTAGTTCTAAGTCATGGGTTGGATAATTTAGCTCGTGCTGCTTAAGTTATCAGGAGGCATAAGCAATTACCTTGTGAGACCCCGATATTAATTAGCTACTAATCATTTTATTAAGTTTAAACATATTTAAATTGGTCGAGATAATGTAATCGTGTTATAATATTTGTATACATAAAATAAATATCGAAATTAAGTTGTGGGCCCAAAATATAATTATGTAAAACTTGGGGGTTAAAAAGTAACTATGCTAAACTTTGGGGTCAATTTTAAAATACCCTAAGTTAGCTATAAGGGGTCACGTGAAGGGGTGTGGGATTAATAGCATTTTGGTGAACCACCTATGTTTGGTGTACCCTAAGTCATAGGAGGAGCATGGCAGTCTCCAGAAGCTTATCCTCCAAACTTAAGTGGATAACTTAGAAACAAAGGAGAAGGTGGAGGTGCAAGACCAAGTTTCGGTCAAAATAAAACAAAGAGAAGAAAGAAGAAGGAGAAGAGAGAAATAAGGAGAAAGAAAAGAAAGGAGAGAAAGGGAGGAACAGAAGAAGAGAAGAAGAAAAGGAAGAACAAAGAAGAGAGATTTGACTCAACTATCTTCAATTGGCTTGACCTAAACAAATTCTTTAAGGTAGGTTATCTTGTTCTTTTAGGGTTTAAACCATGTTAGAGAAGTATTATGAGTAGTGAAATACTTATAAACTTGCTTGTAATGGTCTTAAGAGAGAGATATGTTCAAAACCTGCAAAACAGTCATGAAAATGAAATAACTTTGGTGCCTAGAAATGTATGGTTTTGGTTGAGATATGGGTTTGGTTATTTTATATGTTGTACTAATACATGTTTAGAGTATACACACAAAATGTCATATTATTTCAACCACTATTACTATGGTTTAAAATTCGTGGCTTGAAACCTGTTCTGTGAAACTATACAGTCATGGAATTAGAGTAATTTGGAGCTTAGAAAGATATACTTTTAGTTTCTATATGGACCTTATTATTTTATATGTTATACTAATACATGTTTAGAGTATAAATACCAAATTTCAGATTATTTGAAGTACTATTTCTATGGTTTAAAATTCGTGGCTTGGAACCTATCTTGCAAAACTGTTGTTGGGCAGATTCTGAAGTTTGTCTTTGGAAGGGCTTAATATGACCCTAAAATAATATTTTCATGTCAAGTAAAATACTGGGATGTATATCTTTAAGTCTAGTTTTCATAATTATATATTATTACTGTAGAGGCCTTGTAATTAAATTTTTATGATTTTCGGAGTACAGGGTACTCCTGCTGCCATTTGAAATACTGGGCAGATTAGGTAACCTAAACTAGTAGTTCCTTCGTGTTGGGCTTAATGCTGAATAACTAGGAAAATTTCAAGTCTTAAATGGATACTCAAATGTCTACATAATAATTTAAGTACACATAGGAGTAGGGTAGTTAAGGAAGAACCTCAAATCATTTCTTACTTGATTACCGAATTAGTTTGTGCATTAGAGATTAGGTTACATGTTTGGCATGTACTGTCGATAATACGGTAAATATGACTCGACATGGGATTAAACCTCTTTTGAGGTACTTGATAACATTCATGTTGACATCTGTACATGATTATGCATATCACGTGAAGGAGGAGGAAAAAAGTGAGTTGAGGGCGTTATTTGCCGGGGTTGGAAGTTATCCGGCCAGGGCTCTCGTTCTCATTCATGTCTTGATAGTACGCACTAGCTATGCGTACTACTTCTCGAAAGGAATTATTGGTATGCCTGTGATGACGTTGGACTTCTTCTATCGAACCCGCTACATCAGTTGGTGCGATACGAAAAGTCTGTCGCACTCAGGGAAGGTTGGCTCGTGCATGAGGGGCATATTTGCATTTTGATATTCTCGTACTTGGCTTATATTTGTCTGAACTTTTTTTGTACTGTTTGGTTATTCTTGGCGAGATCAAGTTAATATTTAGGTCTTTCTTGTCATTCTCGTATATGTTCTACAAGATTTCAAATCTTGCTCGATATGCTATTCTCGTTTCTTTTCAAGGCAAGTGTGAGCAGATGCTTGCATGTGTTACTCGATATGTTAAATTATTCTTAAGTACGTAGGTATCATCTGTTCAAGTGACTTGCATGTTCATACTAACTATACATAATATGATCAAGTCATGTTTGGACTTAAAAGCACCGGATACCCTACTGAGCCATTAGGCTGACCCATTCCCGATACTTTTTTTCTAGGTTCGGAGTTGGAGTATTTGCCAAGGGACGAAGAGGATTACCTCGGGGAGACTTAAGAGTATTATGCTGGGTGAGCAACGTTTTAGTTGTTCTTCTTTTATTTTGGAGTGTAGTACTTGTATAGAAGAGAGGTGGTCTGTAATATAATGTTATGTTCAGTCTTTCCACTTATGGACGACTATAATGTTTAAGCATACTTCTGTTATTTCTTTTGAGGTTTTGTAATAAAGCTCTGTTTATCCTTGAGGTAAATGTGTTAACTAGCTGGTTTAGCGTTTCACTGTCCTTCCGGGGGGTGTGACATTTAGTGGTATCAGAGCTATAGTTGCTTGGAAGCCAGGCTAAGATCTTCAGAATTGATTAGTTTATTTGATTTGAAATTCGGTATGGCCTAAACATTTTTTTTCCACCTGTTCAGGTGTTATATATGGCGGGCCAGAGACAGGAAAGTACTGTCGGGCAGGGTACACAAGGAACTGATCCTAATTTGTGGGAGATAATTGGATTAGTTGGAAGTATAGATAATGCCCTAGAATCTTCACAAAATAATCAGCAGCACAGTCAGGTTGGCGAGAGTTCTCAGGTGAGGTACGCTATAGCTACTGATGATCTGACCTTACTTGAAAGATTTGTTAAGCTTAAGCCTACTGTATTTGCGGGTGGCGCTAATTCAGATAAGGCAGAGGAATGGATAAGCAATAAGGAGAAATTATTTGAGAGAATGCAATTAACTCCTTCACAAAAAGTTTCTTTGGCTACTTTTTATTTGAGTGAGGATGCGGGGTTTTGGTGGAAGACGATTGATGCAAAGTGGATAGCCGGTAATGTGATAAGAACTTGGGATTTTTTTTATTACTGAGTTTAATAACAAGTATATTCCGGCAAGTGTTAGAAGAGATAGAGAATTGGCTTTCCTACAACTTGAACATAAAAACAAGACTATACAAGAATATGAAAAGGAATTTACTGCTTTAGCTCGACATGCTTCTTATTTGGTTGAGGGTGGTGATATGAAAGCTAGAAGTTTGAGACTGGCTTGAATCCTGACATACAGGAAGCTATAGCACCTCTTAATATCTCTTATTATCACGAGATTGTAGATCGAGCACTTAATATTAAGAGGACTTTGAGGTTTACACGGGCAAAGAGGGCACATATGAGTTTATCTAGGCCCCCGGTGCCACAGTGGCAGGCATGAAGATTTCCTTCAACATCTGGTGATAGGAAATTTCTGACAACAGATATAAGGAGTATGGCGTATACACCTAGACCCCAGACACAGGGATTTATGCCCCGACCATTTATAATTGGACCACGACCTCAGCCTAGGCCTGGAGTGAGGCCTACTTAGTATATACCACCCCAACAACAGCCTGTAGAAGCATTTAGTCGATATTGCACATTTTGTGGTATGACTGGGCATACAAAAGAGGTTTGTAGGAAGAGAAAGGGAACATGTTTTGCATGTGGGACACAGGGGCATCAGATGAGGGATTGTCCTAAGAATAAAGGATCTGTGGCTACTACCGCTGGGGACGCATCTGGTACTGGTATTGGTACCAGTAGAAGGGTGAATAAACCGACGATAAAGGCTAGAGCATTTGTACTTGGACATGATGAAGTACAGGGATCACCTGTAGTTGTTGGAGGTACTGTTCTAATTTCTGGTACTTTGGCTAGAGTATTGATTGATCCTGGCTCTACACATTCATATGTCGCATCACATTTCTTACATCATTTGCCTATGATGTCGGAGTCTTTACCTTTTGTGGTCAAAGTCAGTACCCATGTGGGTGATTCTTTATATACAGATAGAGTGTACAAAGCCTGTGAGATTAACATGAATAACCATGTACTGCATGCTATTTTGATTGCACTGCCTATGCGGGAGTTGGATGTTATTTTGGGTATGGATTGGTTATCCCACAATCATGCTAGTGTTGACTGTTTTGCCAAGACTGTTACGTTTACTTTGCCTGATCAGTCGGTATTCATGTACATGGGTGATAAAAGTTCAACTGTTGTCCCTATTATTTCTGCCTTACGTGCTCAAAAGTTACTTGATAAGGGTTGTGTGGGATATATTGTGTATGCTATTGACTGTTCAAAGACAGTGACTAGGCTGGAGGACATCCCTATTGTTCAAGAATATTCGGATGTATTTTCTTAGGACTTGATTACTCTACCACCTGATAGGGAGATAGAATTCATTATTGAACTTGTTCCAGGCACTGCACCTGTATCCAAAGCTCCCTACAGAATGGCTCCTGCTGAGTTGAAAGAGTTAAAGGTACAATTACAAGATTTACTTGATAAGGGCTTTATTAGACCAAGTACTTCACCTTGGGGTTCGCCTGTCTTATTTGTTAAGAAAAAGGATGGTACCTTACGTTTATGTATCGACTACAGACAGTTAAATCAGGTAACCATAAAGAATAAATATCCATTACCCCATATCGAGGATTTGTTTGATCAATTGCAAGGAGCTAAGATATTTTCCAAATTGGTTTTGAGGTCAGGTTATCATCAGTTAAAGGTGAGGGAGGAGGATGTCCCTAAGACTGCTTTCAGGACTAGGTATGGTAATTACAAATTTCTAGTTATGCCATTTGGGGTTACTAATGCACCCGCGGCGTTTATGGATTTGATGAATCGCATATTCAAACCATACTTGGATAGTTTCGTGGTAGTTTTTATTGATGATAGTTTGATTTATTCTCGGGATAGCCAACAGCATGCTCAGCATCTCAGACTTGTTTTGCAAACCTTACGGGATAAAAAGTTGTATGCCAAATTTGAAAAGTGTATGTTTTGGCTGGAACAAGTTGCTTTTCTGGGGCATATAATATCAGGTAGAAGAATATCAGTGGATCCGTCTAAGATTGAGGCTATACAAAGTTGGAAAATGCCTTCAACAGTATCGGAGGTACGTAGTTTTTTGGGGTTAGCCGGATATTACCGTAGATTTGTTGAGGAATTTTCTAAAATTTCTGGTCCATTATCCCGTTTGACTCAAAAGAAAGTAACTTTTATTTGGGATGATAAATGTGAGAATAGTTTTCAGGAGTTGAAACATAGATTGGTCAGTGCACCTATTTTGGTTCTGCCTAATGGGAATGATGATTTTGTAATATACAGTGATGCATCTCACAAAGGTTTGGGTTGTGTGCTTATGCAAAGGGGTAAGGTAATTGCTTATGCATCACGTAAATTGAAGCCATATGAAGAGAATTATCCTACTCATGATCTAGAGTTAGCAGCTATTGTTTTTGCCTTGCATAAGTGGAGACATTATCTGTATGGAGCAGTATTTGAGGTCTACACCAATCATAAGAGTTTGAAATATTTATTTTCACAGAAGGAATTGAATATGAGACAACGTAGATGGATGGAATTATTAAACGATTACAGTTGTTCTATTTCATATCACCCGGTTAAGGCTAATGTGGTTGCTGATGCCTTAAGCCGAAAGAATATGATTGCTAGTTTAATGCTTAAGGAATGACATATGTTAACTGATGTGTGTGATTGGAGGCCGCGCGCCACTAGGACGGGATTTCTATTTGCTAATATTAAAGTTTGGCCAGCATTAATGCAATTGATACGGGAAGCTCAGGAAAAGGACCCAGAGTTGCAGAAAATTAGAATGGAGGTGGATCAAGGGTTGCAACCTGAATTTTCATTATCTTCTGAAGATATATTGAGATTTATAGATCATGTCTGTGTACCAAATGATGCCGAGGTTAAACATGAGATTTTGAAAGAAGCACATCAGAGTAAGTACAGTATTCATCCGGGTAGCACTAAAATGTACAGAGATTTGAAATCACATTATTGGTGGAGTGGTATGAAAGGTGATATAGCTACATTTGTTTCAAAGTGCCTGATATGTCAGCTGATAAAGGCAGAACATCAAAAGACGGGTGGTTATTTACAGCCTCTATCTATTCCTGAGTGGAAATGGGAGCACATAACCATGAACTTTGTGACAGGTTTACCGCGGACACGGGACGGAAATGATGCCATTTGGGTAATAGTAGACCGTCTTACTAAGTCTACTCATTTTCTTACTCTGAATATGAAATATTCCATGGAAAAATTAGCTAAGTTATATATCGATGAGATAGTTCATTTGCATGGAGTTCCTGTTAGTATTGTTTCCGACAGGGATCCACATTTTACTTCTCGATTTTGGCAAGCTTTTTAGAAAGCTATGGGTACACAGTTGGCCTTGAGTACAGCCTTTCACCCTCAGACAGATGGTCAGAGCGAGCGTACTATACAAACCTTGAAGGATATGTTACGAGCTTGTGTGATAGACTTGAAAGTTAGTTGGGATTCACATTTACCACTTGTTGAATTCTCTTATAATAACAGCTACCATTCTAGTATCGATATGGCTCCTTATGAGGCGTTATATGGAAGAAAATGTAGATCTCCAGTTTGTTGGTCAGAGGTTGGGGAAGGTAAGCTTATTAAATCTGATATTATTCGTGAAACCACTGATAAGATACAAGTAATTCAACAACGTATCCGTACAGCACAGAGTAGACAAAAAAGCTACGCCGACACTCATCAACGCGGTTTGGAATTTACGGTGAGTCATGAGATTTGGTAAGAAACGTAAGCTATCTCCGAGGTTTGTTGGGCCTTATGAGATTTTGGAACGGGTTGGTGATCTAGCGTATCGGGTTGATTTGCCGCCTTCATTATCTGGGGTACATAATGTCTTTCATGTATCTATGTTGCGTAAATATCAGCCAAATCCATCACATGTGTTGCATGATCAACCAGTTCACATAGAAGCAGATATGACTTACGTTGAGTAGCCGGTGGAGATTTTGGATCGTCGGAATCAGGTATTGAGGAATAAGATGATTCCACTAGTTAAGATTAGATGGCAATATCATGATATTGAAGAGGCTACCTGGGAGCGTGAAGATGAGATTAGGTCTAAGTACCCGCACTTGTTCACATGATCAGGTATGAATTTAGGGACTAAATTCTCTTAAGGAGGGGAGACTGTGAGACCCCGACATTAATTAGCTACTAATCATTTTATTAAGTTTAAACATATTTAAATTTGGTCGAGATAATGTAATCGTGTTATAATATTTGTATACATAAAATAAATATCAAAATTAAGTTGTGGGCCCAAAATATAATTATGTAAAACTTGGGGGTTAAAAAGTAACTATGCAAAACTTTGGGGTCAATTTTAAAATACCCTAAGTTAGCTATAAGGGGTCACGTGAAGGGGTGTGGGATTAATAGCATTTTGGTGTGCCACCTATGTTTGGTGGTGAGTAATCAAAGGAAAGAATAAAAAAATGGAAAGAGAAGTTAAGTGGATAACTTAAAAACAAAAGAGAAGGTGGAGGTGCAAGACCAAGTTTCGGTCAAAATAAAACAAATAGAAGAAAGAAGAAGGAGAAGAGAGAAATAAGGAGACAGAAAAGAAAGGAGAGAAAGGGAGGAACAGAAGAAGAGAAGAAGAAAAGGAAGAACAAAGAAGAGAGATTTGACTCAACTATATTCAATTGGCTTGACCTAAAAAAATTCTTTAAGGTAGGTTATCTTGTTCTTTTAGGTTTTAAATCATGTTAGAGAAGTATTATGAGTAGTGAAATACTTATAAACTTGCTTGTAATGGTCTTAAGAGAGAGATATGTTCAAAACCTGCAAAACAGTCATGAAAATGAAATAACTTTGGTGCCTAGAAATGTATGGTTTTAGTTGAGATATGGGTTTGGTTATTTTATATGTTGTACTAATACATGTTTAGAGTATACAAACAAAATTTCAGATTATTTAAACCACTATTACTATGGTTTACAATTCGTGGCTTGAAACCTGTTCTGTGAAACTGTACAGTCATGGAATTAGAGTAATTTGGAGCTTAGAAAGATATACTTTTAGTTGATATATGGACCTTATTATTTTATATGTTATACTAATACATGTTTAGAGTATACATACCAAATTTCATATTATTTGAAGTACTATTTTTATGGTTTAAAATTCGTGGCTTGGAACCTATCTTGTGAAACTGTTGTTGGGCAGATTCTGAAGTTTGTCTTTGGAAGGGGTTAATATGACCCTAAAATAATATTTTCATGTCAAGTAAAATACTGGGATGTATATCTTTAAGTCTAGTTTTCATAAGTATAGAGTATGACTGTAGAGGCTTTGTAATTAAATTGTTATGATTTTCGGAGTACAGGGTACTCCTGCTGCCATTTGAAATACTGGGCAGGTTAGGTAACCTGCTAAACTAGTAGTTCCTTCGTGTTGGGCTTAATGGTGAATAACTAGGCAAATTTCAGGTCTTAAATGGACACTCAAATGTCTACATAATAATGTAAGTATACATAGGAGTAGGGTGGTTAAGGAAGAACCTCATTAATGGCCATAGGCCTAAATCGAACACAAAACCCGAAGGTACGAAACGCATATCGGTAGCGTAATAGCCGTCATTGTGAGGACTATCTGAAAGCCACTTAAAGTGACTACAAAAGCCACTAAGGTGGCTACAAAAGTCACTATGTGACTACAAAAGTCACTATGTGACTACAAAAGTCTTAAAGACTCCCTTTTTCAAAAATGTTGTTCATTCTAATGATCATATGCAAATTCACGAATTTCGAACTCAAATAGCAACGAAGGCAAATACGAAGCAATTTGAACAAAACTTCAAAGTCGTAAAACAATTAGCAAAGCGATACTACGTATCAATTGCTTACCACATCAACAAGTACGAAATCTCTTACCTTAATCAAGCTCTTCCTATGAAATCCTTTAAGCGCCGCCTTAGAATCTAAAGAGCCTCCCAAGCCTTTTCCCCCCTCTCTCTCTCTCAACCTTTAAGAAAGAAAAGCAAGAGAACTAAAAAGAAGAGTTGGAGAGAAAATAAGCTATTTATATGAAGAAGTCCTAAGTTGGCAAATTACACTAACACTCCCCAAAATTTAGATACTTATTCAAAATATACCCATAACTTTCTAAAATTTACAAAAAGGAAATCTAACACTTTCATTCGAAGTAAAACTATTCCTTCGAATGAATTCTTCAGTCGCAAAATTGTCTTCCTCAAACTCGATTTCCATTCGACTGAAAAGGTCCTCCATTCTACCGAAAAATTGTCATTCGAGGGGGTTTCATTCGAGTGAATCCTTCAGTCGCTTCTTTTCTCGATCTAAAATGCTTTTCATTAGAAGCAAACACTTTCTATTCGAAGCAAAACTTTTCTATTCAAATGAATCTTTCAGTAGCTCTAAGGTTTTTTCTGCCTAACGAAGATTGATTCAAATGAATCAGGATTCATTCGACCGAATCCTTCAGAGATGGTTTAACGACCATTTTCATCTAATAATTCATCCCATAATTTTTTTTCCAACAAATATGATCCTTATTAGCATAAAGAGGGGCTCTTATAGAAACACCTCCAAAGACTCCTCAAAATATGTTCAAAATACTGTTTGAAGCTCGCATAAACTTTCCAAATCAACTACTTAAGGTTCCCTTAAAAAACAAGCCTTAATTCTAGATTTTGTAAGGTTTTTGGTGGATTTTCTTGCAATTTTCTTTCATAAACGAGGTAATAGGATTTAAGCATGTCAATTAGGTCTTCTAACTCAATTTAGAAGCAAGTAGGAGGTGTCAAGTGGAGGTGAAGGCGTGGAGAAATCAAGCACGACGAGGCTCTAAGCACAAGGTGGCAAGATACGGCTCTGCCACCTAGCAAGCACGACAAAGCTCAAGCACAACAAGGCTCGAAGTACGACGTGTCACGACAGAATGTTGACACGTCAAAAGCACGAGGTGGCACAATTCTGTGCAAAAGCACAAACAATTCGCAGGCAGCTCGGTCAACAACCGATTAGTCCCAGCTAGAGTTTTTACCATTTTTTTTGTTTCCAACTCTTCTAAAAATATTTTTGCTCATTCCAAGTGATCATTTAAAGTTTCTAAACATCAAATACGGTTGCATTAGTGTTCAGACATACTCTTTTCCATTTCTAGCACTTTGTTCACCTTCTTAAACAATTTACTCAATTCAAGGTGTTTAACATTTAAACTTGCATTCAAATATGTTATCATGCATAGTTCATCATAACCATTTTCACATAGAGTGATGCATCTAATCATACTTAAATATGTATTGAAAGCATATGAAATGTTGGGTTCTCACACCCTTCACTCCTTAAAAGAATTTGATCCCCAAATTCATAACTTAAACTTACCAAATATGTGCGGATAATCTTTTCGCATATCCTCCTCTTTTTACCACGTTGCTTCTTCCACTTCATGATTTTTCCACAAAACTTTAACTAATGGAATGCTTTTGTTCCTCAAAACTTTCACATCAAAAGCTAAAATCTGCACCGACAACTCTTTATGTAAAAAATCTGATTGCATTGATATCAGCTCAGGGCTTATCACATGAGATGGGTCAGGGTTATACTTCCACAACATAGAAACATGGAACACATCATGTACTCCTTCCAAAGATATAGGTAAGGCAACTTGGCATGCCAAATTCCCAACACGATCCAATATTTCATAAGGGCCAATATATCTCGGTCAGAACTTGTCTTTCTTTCCAAATCGCTTTATTCCTTTGAATGATGACACCTTGGGAAATACAAAATCTCCTACTGAAAATTCCAACTCTCTTCTTCTTTTATCAGCATAACTTTTCTGTCGGCTTTGAACAGTCAAAATCTTTTCTTTGGTCTCTTGAACTATTTGTGGCCCAATTAAACTCCTTCCTCCAACTTCACTCCAACAAATTGGTGAGCGACACTTTCATCCATATAAAACTTCATATGGTGCCATACCGATACTAGCCTGATAACTATTATTATAAGCAAATTCAATCAATGTCAAATGTTGATCCCAACTTCCTTTGAAATCTATCACACATTCACAAAGCATATCCTCTAATGTTTGAATAGTTCTCTCAGATTGTCCATCAGTCTGAGTATGAAATGCTATGCTAAATTTCAAATTTGTACCTAATGAAAGTTGCAAACTTTTCTAAAAATGAGATGTAAATCTTGGATCTCTATCACTTACATTACTTACTGGTAGTTCGTGCAACCAAACTATTTCTTGTACATATACTCAGGCTAATTTATCCAGTGAGTACGTCTTAAGTACAGGTAGGAAATGAGCAAATTTCGTCAATTTATCCACAATCACCCATATACCGAATCATGCCCATCACGGGTCCTTGGCAATCCTGTAGCAAAATCCATTGTTATATGGTCCCACTTCCATTCGGGAACCGGTAACGGTTCCAATCGACCCGCCGGTCTTTGGTGTTTGGGTTTCATTTGTTGACATACAATACATCTTAAAACAAAGTCAGCTATTTCTCTTTTCATGTTATTCCACCAGTAATTAGATTTCAACTCCTGATACATATTCGTTCCACCTAGGTGCAATGTATACTTTGACTTATGGGCCTCTTGCTGTATTTCTGCTTTCAATTCTTTATTGTTAGGCACGACTATCTGGTCTTTATACCGTAACACACCATTAATAGCCATAGAAAACTTAGGTTTAAAGGTTCCATCTTTATCCTTCACTTCTCTATGCAACTCAAATATCTTTCTTGTTCCACCTGGATTCTCTGTAATAACACTAGTTTCACTTGTAAATTTGCAACAATAATTCTTGGCTCAGTAACGGATAACTCCCATGAACAAGCTTGCTCAATCAACTCCCACTCTTTCACCATTAAGCTAGCAACTTGTACTTTCCTACTTACTGCATCTGCAACAACATTGGATGTACCTGGGTGATACTAAATCGTACAATGATAATCATTGAGTACTTCCATCCTCCTTCTTTGTCTTATATTCAAATCTTGCTGAGAAAATAGGTATTTCAAACTCTTATGATCAGTAACAATCTCAAACGCAGTACCATACAAATAATGCCTCCATTTATGCAATGGGAACATAATCGCTGCTAACTCAAGATCATGTGTTGGATAATTTTGTTCATAAGGTTTCAACTTTCTCGAAGCATAAGCCACAACTTTGTCATCTTGTATCAAAACATAACCTAATCCTTCCTTTCAAGCATCGTTGTACAACACAAAATTCTTAGTTCCACTCGGCAAAGTCAAAATTGGAGATGTAGTTAATCTCATTTTTAACTCCTGAAAACTCGCCTCGCACTTATCGGTCTACAAATATGCCACTTCCTTCCGAGTTAATGTGGACAATCGTGTAGTTATCCTTGAAAAATCTTGTACAAATAGACGGTAATACCTCGCCAATCCCATGAAACTTCTAACTTCTGCTACATTCTTTGGCACTTGCCAATTCAAAACAGCTTCTATTTTGGACGGGTCAACAGTTACCCCCACTTCAGACACTATATGACCTAAGAAGGTCATTTGCTTTAACTTAAATTCACATTTACTAAACTTAGCATACAATTTCTTATCTCGTAGTACTTGAAGTACAATCCTCAAATGACACTCATGCTCCTATGTACTTTTTCATATACCAAAATATCGTCAATAAAAAATACTACAAATTGATCAAAAAACTCCTTAAAAATTTGACGCATTAAGTCCATGAAGGCTGCAAGAGCATTCGTCAATCTAAACGGCATGACAACAAATTTATAATGTCCACACCTTGTACGAAATTTCATCTTTGGAATATCTTCCTCTCTTATCCTCAACTGATGGTATCCAAATCTCAAGTCCAACTTAGAGAATACCATTGCCCCTTACAACTGATCAAACAAGTAATCTATATGCAGTAGTCGATACTTATTTTTTATTCTTACTCTATTCAATTGCAGGTAATCCATGCACAACGTCATTATACCATCTTTCTTTTTAAAAATAAAATTGGGACTCCCCAAGGTGATACACTAGGTTAAATAAACCCATTATCTAGTAGTTCTTGTAACTGCAACTTCAACTCCTTCGATTCAGCCGGAGCCATCCTATACGGAAATTTTGAAATCGGGGTTGTTCCTGGAAACAATTCTATCACAAATTTCATTTCCCTCTCAACCAGTAATGTTGTTATGTCCTCAGTGAATACATCCACAAATTCATTTACTACATGTACATCTTCTATTTTAACCTTTTCTTTCTGCTTATCCACCATATAAGCTAAATATCCCATACAACCTCTAGAGAGTAACTTCTCTGCTCGAATAGCAGAAATAATATTCATATCCCCATCCTTTCTACCTTGGAACTTACATAATTCTCCTTCAAATGTAGTAAATGTCACAACCTTATGAAAACAATCTAGTGATACCCGATTAGATGACAACCAATCCATCCCCAACAATATATCAAATCCTCTCATAGGCAAAACAATCAAGTCTGCATATACCGTATGCTCACCCACAATCATTGCACAAGATTTATATATCAGACTAAGTAGAGTACTTTCTTCTAGAGGAGTACTAACTTCCAACACATATGGTAGCAACTCAGGTTCTTGAGGTCACATGGGCACCATATACGACGAAATGAATGAATGTGTAACGACCCGGTCCACGGCCCCACCACAGGGCATTGCCTCCCTCAAAAGGGCTAGCCAAGTAGGTACTTATGAGTTCATAGGCAGGGTCTTATAAGGCCAATCGCAAACTCTCCCACAACCAATGTGGGATATTACAATCTCCCCACCTTATTCCTTAGCGTCCTCGCTAAGGCTTGATCACACATAGCCCAGAATCTTCCTCTCTAGCCAATGTGGGATATACCCGGCTCACCCTTCGTTGCCCCAACCATCCTCTTGATGTGGGATATACCGGGGCTTGCCTTCGTTTCCCCCAACCATTGGCAACCCGACTGGACAGCCCAGCCCGAGCTTTCGAGAGTCAGCTCTGATACCATCTGTAACGACCCGGTCCACGGCCCCACCACAGGGCATTGCCTCCCTCAAAAGGGCTAGCCAAGTAGGTACTTATGAGTTCATAGGCAGGGTCTTATAAGGCCAATCGCAAACTCTCCCACAACCGATGTGGGATATTACAGAATGGGTAGAACCGGGAACAAATAGTACTCTCGCAACACATTGAAAAATAATGAGTGTACCTTCAATAACTGCGCTAGTATCTCGAACCTCTTGAGATACCAATGCATATGTTCGTCCTTGCACTCTTGGCTTCTCAGCATTCCCTAGATTCCCCATACCCTGGTTATCTCGAGGCATAATTTGATTTCCAGAATAAGGGCAAATTCTCCCAATATATCCAGGCTGAGCACACCTAATACACAAACCCATTTTTCTGCGACATTCATTGTCTGTATGTCCAATCCAATTACAATATGTACATCGCTTTCAATTCTTGCCTGCTTTGACTCTTGCGTGTTTGACATCTCATTCTAATTTCTCCTTTTATTATTGTCACCTGGGGATGATGCTACAAAATTGGCTTGACTACTAATATAACCACTCATTTGATTACCTCGACCTCTTCCTTGAACATTTCCATGGAATTTACGATTTTTTTCCCTATAAATCCCTTTGAAAATTTTCTTGACCCCTTCCACCAGGGTTCACATTCCCATTGTTAAGGTTTCCCTATACAATGTATGATGGTGCTCAAAATGGTTTTGTATCAATATTATTTTGCTCTTCCAAATCATTCTCAATAGCCAATGTTCTATCAACAACTACCATATAAGTTCGTAACTGCAAAGGCATCAACTTATTCTGAAGATCCTTATTCAAACCTTTAACAAGCTTTCTACTTTTCTTTTTTCTGTATCTACTAGATGCGGACAAAATCTGGCTAAATCAGTAAATTGTGATTCATAAACTGATACCGACATATTTTGCTTTTCAAACTTTATAAAATTTACTTCTCTCTTCTCTTGGATCACTGCTGGAACACACGTATTAGTGAACTCTTTTTTAAAGTATTCTCAAGTTGACGAGACTCCTTTCTGCTTCCACTTCATAGATAACAATTTCTACCATCTTTCTGCACTAGCCTCTAGCATAAAGCTAGTATACACCCATCTCTGAGAATTCAGAAACCTAGCAGTATCAAAAAAATTCTCTGCTCTAGCCAACCATTCTTCAGCTATCGTTGGATCAAGCTTCCCGAAAAATGGGTTCTTTATCAGTTTAACAAACTTATCAAGGGTAAGATCATTTTCACCCAACACCTGAGTAGTATTCAACACCTCCTAGGGTTGCTTGACTTGTTGAGCACCCCTAACATTACCTTCATTCACTACTTCTTGCACATTTGTATTGATAGGGGGATTTCCACCCATTTGTCTCATTTCATCTACAACTTGCTGGAGTATCTAACAAGCCTCGAGTAATCCACTATTAGTCACATGATTATTATTTCCAGTGGAGTGCTCTTCTACATTTACATGTGGGTTGTGCCCACCCTGACCTTCAGCATTAAGCTCGTGATTATTCCTTCTTTGAGTTCTTTCATCGGCCATTTCTCTATTGTTTCCTTGATTTCGCGCTCTGCGCTATCGCTCTATTGTAGGCCTACACATAACTCCGTAGAAGTACCCCCCACATAATATGCAATATTAATAATCACTAACCACACAAGGCCTTAGGATCTTATCCCAGCCTTTAACTACGCTCTGATACCACAACTGCAACGCCCCCAACTTAGGGTTATCTTAACCCGACTTGAGTATTACGACACAAAAGCTAATAAAACCATTATGGTAATACAATTCATTCTAGCTTACATGGTAATCAAACCATATCATAGCAAATTAAAGAGTTTACTTTCAAAAAACACACCTAGCAAGCTCTCTGCTAGATCTCAGAGTTGACATATTGTTCTATATCAATTATAACTTAGTTCACAAACGTACAAGTATCCCATTGCCCTTCTTCTCACCGTGCCTCACACCTTTTCCTTGCTTTTCGAGGGACCGGCTCCTTGATCTACAGTATTATGGGTAAAAACCCGTCAGCCCACTAGCTCAATAAGATAATCAAAGACATTTAATGTAACTTTCAACTCAAGAATATTGATTATGCACGGTATTGCAATTCTATCACATTAAGCAGTTCTACATGTACACGATACAAATATTAAACGTTCACACTTAGTTGAGCATTACAAGAGTTTACCATTTCCGAGTTCAGTCCCATTAATAGACCACTCTTATGTCACCACACCCGGGATATAAGTTCACACCCTTTGCCTCGGCCAAAGGCAAAGTAACCGAAAACAAATGAACACTGATACTGCCTCGATAGCAGTCGGAGATACAAATGTTCGGCTCATACGGTGCACCGCTACTCAAACATAATCAAATCAAACCCCAATCATTTGAATGGGATAACATAATAATCATCAACAATACATCAACCATCCCTTACAGTGAAAGGATGTGACATGCTCATGTGCAAGCAAACAGATTATTTCATACATGTAGTTGTTGCAATCTTCATTTACTTGCATCGTAAAACTTAGCTATCAAATATTTAGTCACTTTTATCATGTAACATCATCTTCATAACATCTTGAACATGAAATATAATCATTTATGTTCAGCAAATGAGCTTCTATTATAGAACTTAACAAACATATACAAAACCATATTCGAACAATGTCTAGTTTAACATAATTTCATAATTTACATGTATCATAACATATTTCACATCTTCCATAATCTCCGATATGTTAAATATGAATGGATTCACTTATTAACAAGTCTCTAACAAGTATTCAAAAGTTTGACAAACAATTGATACTAAAAGAATTACGCTATATCCATATTCATGTCTTAAAAGCCCATTAAAAACCATTAACTATATTACCCTTAAAGAAGAGATGAAAGAACCAAATTTTCATATTTGAAACACCTCCAAAGACTCCTCAAAATACATTCAAAACACTATTTGAAGCTCACATAAACTTTCCAAATCAACTGATTAAGATTCCCTTTCAAAAACAAGCCTTAGTTCTAGATTTTGTAAGGTTTTTGATTGACTTTCTTGCAATTTTCTTTCAAAAACTAGGTAAGAGGATTTAAGCATGTCAATTAGGTCTTTTAACTCAAATTAGAAGCAAGTAGGAGGTGTCAAGTAGAGGTGAAGAGGTAGAGAAGTCAAGCACGACGAGGCTCTAAGCACAAGGTGGCAAGACATGGTTGTGCCACCTAGCAAGCACGACGAGGCTCTAAGCACAAGGTGGCAAGACATGGTTGTGCCACCTAGCAAGCACGGCAAGGCTCAAGCACGATGTGTCGCGACAGTATGTTGACACGACACAAGCACGAGGTGGCACAATTCTATGCAAAAGCACAAACAATTCGCAGGCAGCCCGGTCAACAATCGGTCAGTCCCAGCTAGAGTTTTTACCATTTTTCTGTTTCCAACTCTTTTAAAAATATTTTTGGTCATTCCAAGTGATCATTTAAAGTTTCTAAACATCAAATACGATTGCATTAGTGTTCATACATACTCTTTACCATTTCTAGCACTTTGTTCACCTTGTTAGACAATTTACTCAATTCAAGGTGTTTAACATTTAAGCATACATTGAAATATGTTATCATGCATAGTTCATCATAACCATTTTCGCATAGAGTGATACATCTAATCATACTTAAATATGTCATCAAAGTATATGAAATGTTGGGTTCTCATAATACTGATCATGGATGAGCAAATGAATTTTGATTTGTTAACTTTTTAGAAACAAAATGAAAATATTTATAAAGTTTTATCCCAAATTATCCAGGATGTACTACCGGTGCAAGCCTCCATGGTTGCTTCAGAGTCGTGTTTTTCATGAGTGCAAGGGTGTTGGATGACAGGAACAGTCGTCTTAACCCCGAGTCACTCGGGCTATGTATATGTTGGAAGGATTATCTTAATGGAAAATACCGAGAGCAAGATAAATCACTTGACGATAGACAAAGCAACAATTCGAGCGTTGAAGATCTTTTATATGATTAGATAATTTCATTTTCTCAACTTTTTAGAATAAATTATTTCTCAAAATATAGTTTACATTTTTGCCGTGGATTATTTTCAAACAAATTAAATGTACTTAAAGCAAACAATGCACATTAGAATGTAGTTTATTTACAAGCAAAATATATTTTTTTCACATTTTTTGAAAAATTAATCCTTTATATATACATATATAAAAAATAGGTTACTTCGCCTGCTTGTTTACAAGCAAATGGTCGCAAGTCCGGATTAAAGGAGGAGGGTTTATGAACAAATTTATCTTAAATTTTGTTTTACCGTAAAATAAAAAATGAATAAAAATAATTTTTTTAAAAAGGCCCGGCCTAGCCCAAGCTTGGCCCTTAATTTTGGGCCAAGGGATTGGACTAGGGCTAGGCCCTCATATTCTTGAGGAGGCCCGACCCAAGCCCGGCCCGTATCTCCCCGGCCCAAGCCTTCCCAGTTCTTTTTAAAAAAAAACCAAAAGGGCCCGAGCTGGGCCTGCCCAAGCCCGGCCCTTTGACATATCTAAGGTTATGTATACATGCAGTACTGTTGTGGGGCTAGCATACCCACCAAAATAAGTTATTTTGGTAATTTTATCCAATTCTAGACTTCGCTTTGGTGGCACCTAAGGTTAGGTACGTGACTCTTTGTGCGGCTTTTCTGTATCCTAGAATTCTTGTCACTCTATATAAAAACAACCCCCAGGCTCTCCCATAACACGGTGTGAAATCCTCTAATCCTTTTGTTATTCTTCTAAGATATTCACAAACATATTTTCTCCCAGTTACGCTCATACTATGAATAATCTGAACTGACAACCCCAAAATCTAGATCTACCAAAATCTAGATCTAAAGGTATATCTTTTCATTTGCTTCTGTATTGTAGATACGGATCCCTTTCTAAGAATGAAATTGTGATCTTTGGACGGATAGGTTGAGCATTTTACTCCGATGCACAAAACTAGTCTTGTGATAGATCTTCTACAACCAAATATCAAGGTGTACCATAGCCCTATTAACTCTCTCTCTCTCTCTCTCTCTCTCTCTCTCTCTCTCTCTCTCTCTGCCTTCTCTCTAAAACCCACCTCCACAGAAACTCACCATGGCGCCCCACCGTGCTTTCGCGCGTGTGGGGCGGTAGCCACGCCTGCGACTAGTCTGTAGGTTCCATTTCCCGTCATATATGGTGGTATACTTTACGGCGTGCTCTGTTGGTGGCCGGTGGCACAAGCGGCGGAAGGACGGTTGCAAGGCGTGTCTTACCGGATTTGATTGGAGACGGCGATGTTAAGGTAAGTCTCCGATCTTGGACGGTCGTGGTAGATCTGAATAGATCTACTCGATCCTCTAATTTTCCACCGTTCGTCGGACGTGACCTGAATCTCACCGGCGGTGACCGAATTTTCTCCAGCGTTTTTTATCTGTCTTTTCTTAATATTCCTTCAACTGTTTAAACTTCTTCCTTATTGTTTCCAAATTTAAGTGGCGGAGATATGGGTCAGTGGGTGGTTGTGTTTTCAGTAGTAGTAACAGGAGGGCTTGGGGTCTTGTTTGGTTTTGGGTTGTTCTTGGGACTCCGTGGGGTCTTGGGAGGGGGGTGGGGGGGATATGGTCTCCATGGGGGGGGGGGGGGGTTGGGGTGGGGTGCGTTTCTATTGGGAAGAAGTGGGGGGATTCGGGACCCGGGGAGGAGGGGAAGAGACCTATTCCATGGGATTTTCTGGGCATTCTGTTCGGGGTGGGGTGGGTGCGTTTCTGTTGGGAAGAAGTGCCGGGACCCGGGGGGGGGGAAGAGATCTGTTCCGTGGGATTTTCTGGGCATTCTGTTCGAGGTAAGGGGGGTTAGGGTTGGTTCTGGTTTTGAGCATCCTATGGGTCTACTTTGGTTTGTTGTGGGTGAGTCTGCCAAATTGATTTGGATTTAATACGTGTTAGTTGAAGAACAAACTTTGCGACGTTGAAAATTCGGGATATGTGATGCGCCTTCTTAATTGATTTGCTTGCCTTTGAGCCGGTTGGTTCCCGATTGTCTGTTCTATTGTTACCACCTTGTGTTTTATAGTTAAGGGTGAATTACACTAAACCCCCTGAGGTTTATACCCGTGTCTCACAAAGGACCCTAAGGTTCCAATTTCAACAACTAACACCCCAACTTTGCATTTTCGATCCAATTGGACCCAAAATCGATTTTCCGTTACAAGAGCTGTGGATGGCCGTTCTCCTTGAGGGGCATTTTGGGTAACCAATATTTGGTGGTCTCTCCCTCTCTCCATCTTCTACCCTTTTCTTCCATGAACCCACTTCACTCATTCTTCATCTTTACACAACACACACCACTGCACATTTTACTCACACACACGCACACACACATACACACAAATGTACAGTCTCACAACACACAATGATACACACACAACACATATATAAACACGCGCACACACCTACTTGTACACAACTCATTCCTCCCACACCCACACCATCTCTCGTTTTCGCAAGGGAGGTGATAAGCTAGCAGACAGCTGATTTGTTGGAGAAAGTGGTTTACCCAGAAGAAATAACCCATTGTGCTGCTAGAGTAAAGTGGTTCAAGTATCTTTGCTTAAGATCTAGATATTCAGATTTAGGTGGTCAGATCCCTTTATCTCAAGAAAATACAGTGGAAGAAAATGATGAAGTTATCCAGAAGTTCCACACGACTGTTAGGGTATACTTCAGAGGACCACTGAAACCTCCTTTCAATGAGGCAGCAAGAAAAGCCACTGGGTTTGGACCTCAATGGTATGAGCCTCTCACTATCAAAGATCCATGAATATTGCAGTGAGATGTAGACCAATTCATGGCTTCCTTTTACTTCATGAACACATTTTACACACACTTATGCACATATATATAAACACACAAACACATACTCACACTCACACAAACTCGTGCACCTATCAGTCACACACATAGTCATGCAAACACACCTATATACACATACAGGCACTCAACACACACCTAAACTAACTCACGGCAGTCACCCAATTGAACCCACTGCCGTCCCTGCTCCCACGAACAAATTTTTCATGGAATCACACACATATATACACAATCGAGCACACAACTCACAAACTCACACACATGCATCTTGGCAGCTTCACGCACACACTTATTAATATACATAAATGCACGCACACAGCACACACAAACACAACCACAATACACCCACGACAAATGGTTTCACACACACACACACACACACACACACACTCTCTCTCTCTCTCTCTCTCTCTCTCTCTCTCTCTCTCTCTCTCTCTCTTCCAAGCACCCACACATACATAGCCACCCATACAATCACCCACAGCACATACTAAAACCATTCTCGTCTCTTCATTTATTATACACTCACACTAATGGCTGCATTGCAGCCCTATTCCACATCCCAAACCCACTTTCACGACAGTCCACCCGTATACACCCACTCACGGCAGTTCGTTTTCTTCCATCCAATTCCTCCGGTCGTCTTCTGATGACCTTGTGTTATGGAGGCGTTGTCACGGAGCTTCGTTGGTGCCCCGTGCCACCAGATTATGTGCGTGTGACTCTGTGTGTGAATGGGTTGTGTGCGTGACTGTGTATGCCTCTGTGTGTAGTGTGTGTATGTGCACTTTGTGATTAGGGAAGATGCTAGGGGGTGCATGATTAGAGGGGAGGGGGGCACCACCGTGTGTGGTTGGATCTATGTTTCAGTGTGTGTGTGTGTGCAGAAGGGAGAGTGGCGAAAACAACCATTTTTCCCTCCAAATGCTTTCTTTTTGTTGGTTACCGAAAATGCCCCTCATGGGCGACGGCCATCCACAGCTTTTGTAACGGAAAATCAATTTTGGGTCCAATTGGATCGAAAATGCAAAGTTGGGGTGTTAGTTGTTGAAATTGAAACCTTAGGATCCTTTGTGAGACTCGAGTGTAAATCTCAGGGGGTTTAGTGTAATTTACCCTATAGTTAATTATTATTTTTGTTCCGATTCTTTAGGATTCTTCAACCTGTAAACTTTGCATGTTACTTTAAGTTGAGTTAAAGTGTAGGATATGCTCTGCTCTAATTCAATTGTAATGTGTATTAGTTTATTAGATTTTTGTTACTGTCGACCTTTGTGGTCATGTATACCGAGTCACGAGAATGTCGTAACCTATCATAATTTGTAAACTCTACAACAGAGCGACTGTGTAACCCTTTAATATTATCAGTGCAATTCTCTTATTCTACCAAAAAAAAAAATATCAAGGTGTGGTCGTCTCTTCTAGAATCAAAACTATGTAGATCAACATCCCACCCCCACCACACACACACTTCTCCAAACCAATTAGCTAATTAGAGTTCGGATTTGTGTCAATATAAATAAAAATCGCCAAACCATGATAAAGTAGACACCTTTTAACGGTTTGTGTGGTGCCCAACACCTTCCATCATACAAATTATCCCCAAGTCCGAGTCTACTGTTGCACAGACGAACTAGCCTAATTGTTAACCTCTAGTTGATTATAGTGTTTTCTTGTTTTCTCGGTTAAGTGTGATAATTATAAAAACTAAATGACAACTCAAGAACTAAATTTTTTCAGATGCACGTTGTCCAAACCATATCATCAACGTATGCGCTGGAGTTAGCTTGAGCCCGAGTGCAGCTCGTAGTGGTAAGTGATTGTCGCTAGAGCTTAGGGAGCTGCAGTAGCACACGGATGGCAACAGGCCGAACAGAGTGAAGAAAATAAGGAATTGATATTCAAACTTCAGTTATAACGATTCGAGCTTCACTTATTTCAAGAAAGAGCATATATGCATCGCTATACAAATACTTCAGCAAGAAACGTGGGGCTCAAATGGTTGTTCAAAGTCCCAGTTCAAACATCAACTAACAAATAAAATTGTGTTTGCATATTACTTATTCTCTAATATTTGGTTATTTCATCTTGCTCAAACCTCCTCTAGGTTGGCTCGAGGAAGAACAAGAAGCATTACTCCACGATAAACAACACGATATCTCTTTTGAGTAAATAGTTAATATTTACTTAGTTGCTTCGCTGCAGTGAACATGAAAAATACCTAGATATAGAAGAGAAACGCCAAGCCAAATTTTGCAGAAACTACAACTTTAAATACATATACCAACTAGGAACATCATAAGTAGAACAGACCAAGGGTATATGGAACAAGCCTGTAAATAGATGATCAAGTCCTCGAAAATTAGTTGAAATGGCACCAATCGAGTCTACATAGTAAAATCAAACTTGAGAATAAACCAAGAAGAACACATATTACACTTCTGCAACAGATGAAGATAACTGAAACTCATGCACATTTCTCTTCATTTCCTGCGTCGAAAAGCAACCTAGCAGATGGAAAAAGGAAAAGGTGAAGAAAATTAGCTTACTAGTTCTTTCTCAGCTACCACTATGCATGGGATAAACAGATAGGGTCAAGATTCAAAAAGCCACCAACCCCCCACCCCTCCAAGACAAGCAGTACTTCCAATTCTTCACAGAAAGTTTCATAGTCTCTTACCCTTCCTGCTGGGGGTGGTTTAGTTTTTCATCACATATGAAAACTAAGCCTCCAACTACCTGATTATAACACCTCGATCGGTAGACTAATTCACCGGACTATCCATTTAACATCAACACCATACCCACCAGTAGGACTGGATGGATGAATATGTGGAAGACCAGATCTCAACATTTATATGACCACTTACAGACAGAAATAGTAGGAGAATGGTGCTCAAGCAATTAGAGATGGTGCTTGCAACACACTTTACCCGCCACCATGAAACCAGTTATAGAGGTTTTAGCATGCGTACGTGTGTGTGGTGTGTGTGTGTGTGTGTGAGAGAGAGAGAGTGAGAGTGTGTGTGTGTGAGAGAGAGAGAGAGAGAGTTGACATTTTTAACATTAAACTTGTGAAGAGTCATTTTGCTCAGCTTGCTACAGGTGTAATTGCCATTTTAGCAGTAAAACTTGGGGTGGGGAGAGGGAGAGGGGGAGGGGGAGGGAGAGAGCGGGAGGGGGGGGGGGAAGAGAGAGAGAGTACTTGTGTATTAGTCTTCATCGAATATAATCTTCTTAGGAGCAGGTTGGTTGCTACCCACCTGCAATTTAACAGATTGCAGAATAGAAGCTTAGTAACCAAATAAAGAAGAAGAGATCATGGCATGCTTAGTAAGCAAAAGGAGTTCAATTTTGAAAAACTTATGCCAATTGGCACAAATTACAACCGATGCGTACGTGGAAGATAAACATACTTACCCCACATGATTACTTTTGTATTGACGTGTAAAAAGTTGTAAGAGAAAAACATGCAAAAGGAGGAAAAATACCAGTACAACACAATATACAAAGATACACAAAAACCTCTGCGGGAAAGACTTCCAGTATAAACATCAAATTCAAGAACAAAATAGAACCTAACTCAACATCCAACAGTCGAACATAGGTCGCTATTACTATCATAATTGAACTCCGTTAGCGTCTCATTAAACCTGCTCTTGGCCAACTAGTGTTCCAGGAGAGCGCAATAAACTTACTAATTTGCCTTAAAGAAACAATGACCTGCGCGTCCTCGTCAACATGGCTTCTTGTGACCCTTCCTCTAACTACACAAGTCAGACCGGCAACAACTTGAATCTTGACTCTGCTTGATGATCCACAAGTAAAGCAACCGTTCTTCAAATGGGATGCAGCTCAAAAACTACCAACTAGTCATTTTACCACCATACAATCCAAACTAAAACTAATGAACACTTCTTGCTAGACCAAATCAACGAATCTGTAACACCATCAATCTGAAATGCTTAATGATTATATGAAGAGTTGCACAAACTTTGGATTCCAACTTTACATCTTATTTCGAGCATAGTCCATTACACCACAAAAACCATAAGCATCTCTTGAACCACATTAACCAAGCCCTGACCCTTTTGAACCTAACTTTAGCAGTAAAGTAGACCAAGATGGGACTACGTCAGAGGATTCTACCTCTCAACAGAACACCAAAAAAATAGGAGGCAAGGATAACAACCAGCCCAATCAGTCACTGGATTCTTACATGAACTAGACTCCACATTTGTTGGATATGATGACCTCCTAGTTTCCCGAAGGCCAACATCAGCTTACGGTCAAGCTCTACCTCTAGTTTCTTGAGCTTAACCCCTCGCATGGGGTATTTTCCGTTTCGTATGTAAAACTGTTTTAATTCAGGCGTGCAGATATCCTTTACCAGGAAACTGAAAGGGATTGGATCATGTTTCACAGACTCGGTAGCGCTTAAGTTTTCGGTTTGGTATCAATATCGGTTGTGATCGACTCGGTATCGGTTGCGAGAAATACGCAACTTTACGTCACTTTAAGGCGGCTCCAAAAAAAGTTGTAGAACCTGTGGAAAATTTTTAAATAATATGATTAACAAGTTAAATCATTTAAATGAACAAGATAACATCAAAGAAAAGACACGTCTCATTGGCGAGAATTTCATATAGACCGTTGACAAAATGGTTCACATCAGTATTACATTGTAAACCAAAGAATAAGTCTCACACTTTGCAATTTTCAAGAATGTAAATTCATCGTTATTTTCCTCTTTGCATTATCATAATTAGTTGATTAAAGCCTCTAGCAAAAGCCATGCTTTTATGTTAAAAAACAGCAACATTTAGTGATGATTGCTGTTGCCACATAACTTAATGATCTCCGCTTATTCCTTGTTTTGGAGTGACCTTATTTTCTTGTCTCATGGGACAGAAGTTACAATATGTCGTGTACCACAAAAAAATACCCAAAACACACACAACAGTTTTCCTAAAATTTTCAAGGGTTAAATACACGTTAGTACCCTGAAAGTAGCACGAAGTCTCACTTGAGGGTCCCAAAGTTTATTTTTTACACATAAGGATCTGTAATTTCAAATTTGCAATAAGTAAGGACTTCCGTCCAAATTCCTAACGTTCTAAGCAAACCCGTCAGGGGCTAAATTGTCCGGACAGGTTTAATTTTTTTCTCTTATCTTCTTCTTTAATTTCTTTTCTCTTCTTCTTCTTCAAATTTTCACCCATCTCCTCCTACCCAGTTCGGCACTTATCCAAGCCCCACCAACGATCTACCATACACAAAGAAGCCAAATCACCCAAATCGGCATCACCACAGTCAAACCACCACCATACCGTCTCATCTCATCAGATCATCATCACCGCCGGCACTGTCTCATCACATCACCGTCGGCGCCAATACCACAACCACCGTGGCGCACTGACATAGTCGTCGTCAACACAATCGCCACAATATCATCGCCGGGGACCACCAGTCGGCCGGATTTCCATCACCTGACCCACCGGCGTAGAACCATCATCGAGGACCACCAGATCGGCGGGATCTCCATCACCTGACCCACCTTTCAACTGTTCGACTTCCCACCGGAGAATGCCTTCTTGCAAACCTCATAAACGGAGAAATAGACCATGCCGGCGATCGAGCCGGCCTCATGAACTGCCAGAAGTGAAGGCCGTCGTGGCCCGCTGAGCCGGCAATTTTGGCGTAGAAATCGGGCGGGTGTGGGACCGGGATGAGGTCGGGATTCTGGAAATTGGGAGTGGCCTCGGTGGCCATTTGGGCTTTGAGGATTGGGGTTTTTGGTGGTTGAATTGAAATGGGTTATCTCCATACAAGGGCTCAGCTCTCTAGAGAGAGTGGTATGCATGTGTAGAAATGAAGTTAGAGAGAAACAGTGAAATTGGTATAAGAGAGAAAGCGGTGGAGGCTTGTAACAGGTCAAGGGGTTGACGAGGTGGTTCTGGGGATGTGGCCTGAGATGAAATTAGGGTTCCAAAAATCAAGGAGTTTTAAAAATAAAAAACTAAATATGGCTTGACAAAATTGCCCCTTACGGAAAGGGCTAGATCGTTAGGAATAGACCTTACTTATTGCAAATTTGAAATTACAGACCCTTATGTGTAAAAAATAAACTTTGGTACCCTCAAGTGAGACTTCGGGGTACTTTCAGGGTACTAACGTGTATTTAACCCAATTTTCAACCATAGCTGAAGTTATGTAGTTAAATATACAATAATAGATTTCTGAAACTAAGGGTCAAATTATAATATTAGAGTCAAGCAAAACAAATACAGATCAAAGAGTAGAAAGAAATCTATTCGCTAAAGAAGAGTGATTAATGACTGATGCCGGACGAGAGAGTGTGTACGACTGAGAGGGACTCCATGTCGCTGGAGCCCGGAGGGACTCCATCTCGCCACAGACAGAAGGGATGCCACTTGCAAAAAGCTCTACTTGCATGCCACTGGAGTAGATCAGAGATGAAACGCAACGGAAGAATGGAAGATCTACAGGAACTCAATTTGGGAGTTTGTCTCTTCAGAATTCAAGCCTCAGGCCACAACTATTCAGGTTTCTCTGCTTCGCGAAAAGGTATCTGATTTTGTTTTAACATCGTTATCGCACCAAAGTTTCGGCCGTTCCTTTTGAGGCATTGTTGTTTTGCCGAGATCTCAACATTTTCAGCGAATCTTGGCTAGTTTTATAATCTCGCTATATGATTGACTATGGTTAAGTTTCGATTCGGTGGCTTCTGAAACCGAACCTGTCAAGGCCTTAAGACTTCACTAAGCCAACCGTGCAGCACTTAGCCAATTCAAGCCCCCATTAAGTCAGCCTTCCCTCCTCAGGCTGGGAAAATATCAGAGCTTAGTTTACGAGGGGTCGTACCAAGTAAGGAGCGAGATGGCAACAAAGGATACTAGTGGAGCGACATCCCTAATGTCGGAGGAGATTGTTCTCGAAAGTGGGTGAATCCATTACCCTTACTCGGTGGGAAGAAGGGTCATGGCCGAGTTTTTGAACCAAGGATTGGATAGGAAGTAAGTTATGAACTCTAGATATTGGATTATCAAAAAAGGGATATATATATATATATATATATAGTGGCTAGTTTGTTTTGCTACTTTAGTTTAATGGCTTGTGCTTGCCTATAAATAACACGCGTAGTGAACACAATTAGCTATGCTTTGATGATTGAGACTATCTAGTTTTATATTTTTCCCTTCGAAGGTCGAGTCCTTCAAAGCTTTTTTCCTTGCCGCATGGTGTAAGGCCACAAAAATCCTTCTTCTGTTTTTCTTTTTTCTTTTTTCCTTTTTCCTTTTTTCTTTTTCTTTTTTTTTTTTTTTTGGTTTTTGGTGTTTTGGTTCTACGTCATAATTGAACTGCACCATTTTCAAACTCAAAATTAAATTTGATTTAAATCTAAAGCCAGCTGGCAAGCAAAACTTAAGCCTCCTTTTGTAGATAACCAAGTGCTCCACAACCCGCATCGATAGACTCAACAAGACACCATCACGCTCTGTTGTCTCCAATGGAGAAACTTCATCTTTAATGTATACATTGTCACAACTCATTATTATAACGTGAGTAATCTCACCAAACTCCCAAATAGCTGACGCAGAAGACAAAAAAAACCAGATGCATTATGGAAACGAATGAAACAAAAGGCTCATTTGTCGAAATTGCATTGGTATGCTCAAGTGGGGACATAGTGTTGTAAAAAGAACCATAACCCTGATACATTTGCTTAAATTAAAGGCCTCAAATAAAAGCCTCCATAACTAAATACCTTGATTGGTAGGCCCAAGCAGGGACATAGGAAAGTGCAGTAGACAAAACCATGAACCAGGTACCTTTGCTTATATTATAAGGAGACAGTCCAGCTTCAAGGCCTCAAATTACAAGGGTCCACATCCACCACCATATAGTCCTCGTTCCCTTGACCTTGATTTTCGAGGGAACGAAAAAGACACCTTTAGCCTCCGTGCTATGAACTCCAGTCCCTCAAAGCAATCACGCCTCGCCCCTCAACCTCACAAACAGATTTCCGTAGCTTTGACGAGCCTCTACTCTGTATTCTTCTAGAATCACAATCCAGTTCACAAGGTGACTCTCCCTTCAAACATACCTAAGCAAATTCGCCGTAATGGTGATTTCTCGCAAATCTACATCCTGCAACTCTAAAAAGCAAGATCAAGGGCTCAACATGATAAATTAAAACAACTGCCATCTTCCCGATATACAACTGTGGATCCATTCATACCTGGGTAACTAGCTACTATATCTATCTAACCTAATTGTCTGATGTTAAGTTCCTCAAAACCATAATCCAGAATTTCAAACTTGGCTAGAGTATATCATTAGACATATTCACTTAAAAGGCACTTCTCTAACACACCTGGAGTATGGCAATCCATGCAGCAAACTTCTGCTGTCTGAAAAAATTCTAAGAGGAACTAATCAAAACTGAATCCTAGACTCCTACCCAAGTGATTCCATCATTGAATCAATTCCATACTAGTTCCAGAATGTTATGGTAAAACTTCGTTTTGAATCCTCTCTTTTCCTATTTCTTTTTCTTTGATTTGTTTACTCCCCTAGACTAGACTTTTGAGTCTTTCGAAAAAATTCTAAGAGAAACTAATCAAAACTGAATCCTAGACTTCTACCAAAGTCCTCCATAATCATCAAATAGATCATGTTAAAACTCTTTACAGCATGACAGAAAGTTGTGAGGAAAAATACCTCATTAAAGTTGGAGCCCAAGTATAAGTCAAACACTTACATACAAGTAGTTAAAACAGTCACAACTAGGGTAGCCATATATATGTTCATGCCCAATGGTTACAGAAAGTGGTTGGAGCCATATTGATTATATACTTGCTTTCAATTCTCCTACACATGTTATGCTTAGGATTTGTGATACCGATAGGCGTTGTCCTTACCTAGTCTATGACATGTGGAATTCCATGATTGAAAAGGTTAAGAAGGCTATATGTAGGCATGAAGTGAAAAGACTTGATGAGGAGTCCACCTGATGTGCCCAATATTCTTGTCGATATTTGGAATGAAATAACACTCCACTTCCTTAGCTTGGCGCATTCTCTATATCCAAGGTAATATCACTATTCATATCCTTCTTATACTAATTTAACTTCTTACTTACGTTTCCAAATGTACTCATATATTTGTTCTATAAGGTACTATACCCGTGAGTGTCGAAGTAGACCTCACTCAAGCTCCTACACACAAGGATAATGAGATAACAAAGAGAGGATCTTCATAAGTACTTTCCTAACTTGGAGGATCGCAAAAAGATAAATCTAGAATATGTTGATTCCATTGGGCCTAGTGGAGATTTTAGAGATATGATTGCATTTGAATCCCAAGACTTAACGGTGCAATTGCACCTTTGCTCCAAACCATAGCCTGAAAGCTTCTTGCATAACCTTCATCTTCAACTTGTGCCGAAGGAAATATGAGCACCTATGGTTCTAAACATTCCCTATGAAGGAACAAGATGACACCCCAACGCGCGAAAGACTTGGTTTACATTCATAGCGATCTCCTCCTTTTGTCAAGGACTCCGAAGTATGCCAAAGGGGAGGGCAAAATGTTGGATGTTGGTGGAGATAAACATGATGGGTTTGAAGATGATGGGATGTTTCAGTGTGCAGATCTCTACCTTGATGAGCCAGAGATGAAGGCTGAAGTGTACACCAGGAGAGGTTAATGATGGAGGTCAAGGAGGCAACGAAGCTGATGATACAATTGATGTTAATTAAGTCCTCCGTAGATGGGTGGATAAAAATTGACAGTCGTTTCCCTGTTTCTGTCCCCCAGTTTTCTTTCTATTTGTTTCTATGCAAGATGTGATCTTGCATCACTTTGCCAAGACTGAAGTCATTAACTTTGTTCTCTACTAGGTGCTGTACTATGTTAAGCAAGGCAGTAACTTGGATTCAGTTATGGCTTTTACTTAAGTTACTTGTTTTTGTGGTAATTACTTAACATTTTACTATGTAAAGGTGGAATGTACTTGTATTTGCTAAACAGATATATTCAGAAAAAGAAAAACACTAAGAAATTGAGTGGTGTCCCGCAATGTCCAAAATCTAGTTTTTTGGGAAATTTTTAATGTCCGGTGTCCTGATCGGTGTCAGACACTGTATCCGTGTCCGTCATACCTTGCTGGCCAATAGCCGGAAATCTCACATTAATAAAAAGATAGGTATATAAAAACTTACACAAAAACTATTACTGAAGTCTAAAACTAGCTGTTGCAACATTCCACAAGAAAATAAATCTGGCAAATCAAGGAAAAGAAATCTTACAACTTCTGGGCAGTCATAATCAATACCAGCAGCCTCAATCCTTTTTCGCCTTTTCTCCGCCCGTTTCATAATTCTTTCGACTAACTTATTATGTTCTTCAAATGTTCTTTCCTAAATAATAAAATGGATCAAGTAATCATCACTAAAATTGACACTACTACTTTAAAGATGAAAAACAACTGTGTGAGTTTCTCAGTTTTTTAGTGCAATGATCCCTTATCTTTTGCATAACAATGATATATATATATATATATATATATTTCCTTTTGAGGGGGTTAGAATCAAGAGATCTACATTATGCTGCTTCCTTTCAATTTGAACCCAGTTTAGAGAATCAAGAGATCTACACTACTACTTTAAGTTAGAATCAAGAGAAAGATCTACAGAGTAATTCAAATTCATCCTGTCATACCTTGTTATGCTGCTTCCTTTCAATTTGAACCCAGTTTAGAGGTTTGTACCAACGGTTAACACCTTTCCACCTAGGTAGAGAGTAAAGTTGTCAAGCAACGTGGTACACTAGCCTAAATTCAAAATTTTCTCTGTAGAAACATATACTCATCTATTCACAAAATCTGGGACCAGGTTGATACCGTAAATATGAAGAATATCTAACACAAAGAAGTACGTCAAATTCTTTTTTATTCATTCTAAATTATGAACCAGGCCTTCCATACTTAGAAGTACAACAAAACAGGCGACACCGACAGTGCTTGGTGAATAGGCCATATTATTCGGTCTTGACATTTTGGAATATGGGAATAATGCAAAAGTATACATTGATATACTTAATCTCATTCTCAGGGAGATATTATAATTCTTCCGTAGGTCCAAATCCTTGGTTTGGAAAATAATTTCAAGCTTATTGCTGAAGCTTTAAGGTTGTCTCACATTTGTTATATCTACAAATATCTGGTCAATTTCACAAAAGTCCAATTTTAAAGCAGTAAAAGACAACAATCTTACAATACTTCCACCAGAATTGTAAGCTGCAGAAAAGATGTTAGACCGTCACTAATTCTACTGCTTCAATTGCAACTGAAGTATGTTGAGTGCAACAAAGAATCCTACGAGAGATGTTATATGGTTAGTAGACGAAGGATTGACTGCTTACAGTTTTGGATGAACATGCTCAGGGGGAATAGGATAAACTTGCAACAAGTGCTCAAACAACAGGTAATTATGCATAGTATCGGCTACAATTTTGGCCACCTGCACTAGTCAAATGATAAGGTCAAGAGAAAGGACAATCAAATTACAAGTACTTTAGCAAGAACTTCCATGGAAATGAGTACAACCTCGGGAGACTGAAATTCGATGAAGCCAAAATGCTTGGATTTTCCTGTCTGTGAAGCATTAAATCAAACAAACAGTAGGTGTCAATTAAGGAAATAAGTGCAACCCGCTACCTCGCCGTTAGGACTGTATACGAACCGAGTTCGAGCCAAACAAAGGTACATTCAAACTCGTTTCTTTAGTTTCGGGCCATGCTCGAACTCGTGTTCGTGTTCGTTTAATCTTCAAAATTTTGTTTGAATTCGATTTGCAATTTGGTTCACAAAACTTGTGTTCAGCTCGAGTTCGTTCGTTTAATTATACGAAACCAACTCGAACTTGAAAACTTCTTTTTATCATTCAAAACAATTATTTCCAAATCAGAATTACACCTTTATTGATCCAATTGTCTAACTGATTTTAGGACTGTGGGGTTTAAACTTATCTATAGTATAATTAAGTTATATGGCTCTGGGGTTTTACACATTCTAATTTTGTTATTATCCAGACGAGCCGTTCACAAACACATTCAAATGAGCACTTTGGAATGTTCATGCTCGACTAGGTTAATAAACGAGCTCTAAAAATTTGTTCATGTTCAATTCATATATTATACAAACAAATCAGAACAATTTCTTTGGAAAAAAAACAACAAGCCATTCATGACCAGCTTGGTTCATTTACAGCCCTAGTCACCGTGTGTGTTTTAGAGGAAAGGGCCGGAGGAGAGGGGGATCAGTTCTATCTGAACAGTACTATATAACATCAGAGATTTAGCAATGGCAGAATTGTTGTAAATAATTTCAGTTCAACATTATGCTGGTAATTAAGTGCCTACTGTCAAACTATCGGAAGCAAATAGTTCTCCTGAATGGGATAAGAAGGTAAAGGTTCTTCAAAACTAGATTACAACAATTATCAGAATTAAATCCTCAATCGAATCAGTAGTCAAGCTTAGAGATTGAGTAGGACACCTAAAAAACACTCGCTCATAGCACAACTAAACACCAGTAGAGGTTGAAACAAAATTTGGAAATAACAAAACAATTCAAAATCGTACCTTCTTGTTCCTTGCAATTCTGAGTCTCTTGATTGTACCAAACTGCTTAAAGAATGCTGTAAACACGAACAAAACTTACATATCCACTATATCCTATAAAAATAAGCATATACTCCCTCCTTTCCAAGATTAGAGTCCTCTTAACTTACAAGCATACTCCTATTTACAACTTAAACACCCTAAACATTTATTCATACTGAAATGGCAGCCAAAATTTTTGATTAAGCGTTATTTGGCAAATCAACCTTCGGTTAGGTGTACAAATACAAAAGGCGGCAAGCAACAACATCAAGCTATATTAATTACCTTCCATTTCATTCTCGTAAAACCCATGTGGGATCCGACCAATATACAACACTTTAGCAGTATTCTCCCGCTTTTCGCTCACCGGAAGCTTCCTAGCCGGACCACCCTCTAGTGGCTTTACAACACAAACAATAACAGCAACAAAAAACAGTAAGGATCAGAGGTTCAATGTGAAAATAGGAGAAAAATCGAAAAAGAGGAAACGGATTGTACTAAGAAATCTTTAGCTTCGTCTTTGTGGGACGGAGCGGATAGCTGTGTCGAACCCTTCTTCAGTTTCTTCATCATGGATTTCTTTGCCTTTGCCCCCATTTTGCTGGCAGTTGTTTGGCCTCACGAGAAACTGCAGCTTAGTTGGGAGGAGGGAGAGAAAAACAAAGAGCGATATCGGTTAGTGTGTATTAAACCCTAGGAGGGTTCGCCGTTAATTGGTAGCCTTTATATTGAGTACATTCCACGCGCGGTGTACATAAGTGCTATTTACACCCTCAAGTCTGTCTTGTTTTTAGGGATGGCAATGGGGCGGGTCGGATCGGATTTTACAAAATCCGAACCCGCCCCGGACCGGGTTATGTATGTCCAATAACATAACCGATCCTATGTGAATTTAGGAACCCCGAACCAGCCCCGTTCCGCCCTGCCCTTGCTGTAGCACGCAAAAAAACCCGTAATCAACCCGACCCGATCCGACATGTTCTACTTGGTATAGCAAATATTTCACTCTTTTTAAACATGTATTACACCAAAACTTGCACCTGTGTCACAAAAAATAAACTATACACATCATATTAATGTCTAAAAATCCTAAAGAAGACATTAGTAAATTACAACAGAGTTCAAATAAATTACAACATAGCTCAAATAAATTACAACATAGTTCAAATAAATAATAACATTGTTCAAATAGACTACACCATAATTAACAGTCCAATTAGTTTTCTCAGTGTCTACTTTCCACAATTACAAAGGAATGCTGCCTCTGAGTCGAAGTCCAAGAGTTAGCTACTAGAGTTGCATCAAGAATCTGCCAATCCCAAAACTTCATTTAAGACACCAATATGTACCCTGAACTGCTCGCCAAAGTCTAAATTTTTAAAAGTTCAAGCATCAACTCATACACACAACCCACTGGGCCGATACACGCAACCCCAATCCATGCCTTTCAAAGCCTCCAAATCTCATTTTCAGAAGACCAATCTGAGGAATCTCTGCTAGCATGCAAAAATTAATTTCATCCAGGCTTGTGGAAAAATGCACCATAGAAGCTCAAAATGCCTACCTCAATAACAGTCTTACTGGAAACTACCTCCCAGTCGCTCCCAAGTGTTCAATGGGATGAATTACTATCACAATCAGCTTTCAGCTCTGCCACCTATTCAGTATCAACCACATTCGACGATATCCAGTTTTTTTATCTTCTCCAAAATTTCAGCCAAATCTTGCCTCCAGCAACTCCTTTCATCTCAATTTCTTGCCGAGCTTGAAGCCTCATTTTGTCAACTTTACTTAACTCACTACCTCCATAATCTCATTCTGAAAAGAGTTCAATACTATCTAAAGCTATACATCAACAGAAACAATTTTGGGGAAACATATGAGTAGAACCAAAGACTTCTGCACCATACCAACCAGACAACTTTTGCATTTCCGGAAAGTCAAAACAACACTACTATAACCAGTCCCGCAAAATATTTAGGCATGCCAAACGATTTTGAGAAATACAACTATAACTTTGCTACACTTTCAGTTTGTCACACAATCATCATCGACATTTTTAAAATTGATGTTAGCAAATGATTGGTTACAAGAAGCACGCCATATGCTGAGTTCAATTGACATAATAGAGTATTGCCATTGAGAGCAACTGTCGATCTCACCATGATAGTTACTAATGGGGCTCCAACAAAAGATTGGTACTACTTATAACAGGAAAAAGAACAGAAAATTACAAAGTGCATAGGTATGATGATTTTTTTAACTAAGTTTTAACTTGTGAATCAGGAAAGATTTTCTCCTTCAAGAAGAAGATCAACAAAGATGAACAAAACATGGAATAGAGAGAGATTGATTACCTGAACGCAGATTTCCTCAACGGTCGTCTTCAATTCGTGGCTGTACGGTAAAGAGTGGCCGTGCGCCGACCGTCGTGCGGTACTACGGTGGTCCGTGGAGACTGGAGAGGCAGAGAGCCAGCCGAGAGTGGAGAGTCGTGAGAGTGAGAAGGCACAGCCGCACAGATCAGGGATTTTAGGGTTTGCAAGAAAAAAATCGGAACATATATATATGGTATCCTATGGACGGCTAAGATCAACTAAAGAATTAGGGTACGGCTAAGATTAACTAATGAATTAGGGTACAAGGGTTGGGCGGGGCGGATTTAAGTGTATACCATACCCGCTCCTAACCCGCTGCGGGTTTTTAAAAAAAATACCATACCCGCCCCACGCGCCCGGTCAAAATCAAAATAACCCGCTTCTGTCGGGGAGGAGATTCGCGGGTACGGATTTTTTTGTCATTCCTACTTGTTTTCCATGCCAAACACGAAAGAATTTTAGATCCTCAATTATGAACTCCCTAGAATTTAATAAGAGTGTGTTTAGATTAGGTAATTGAACTGAAAATTTTATTTTTATAGAAGATTTGAGAAAAGATTACATAAAATCTCTTGTTTGAATTGTGATAAGATAAATTTATCAAATTTTAGGAGGAATTTGGAAAGGAAATTTACTGTGCTAAAATTCCCTCTAAAAATAACTAGTTCAGAGTAGTTTTTGTTAAATCTCTTACAAAAATGTAACTGTGTTTTAGGAGAAAGTGACTCTTTTTTTTTTACCATAATCTTAGCTAACTTCTTCTATAAAAAAAAAAGGAGATTCTCTCTCACTAATTTGTACCCCATATGCCGTCAAATTATTTAGGTTCAAATTCTCAAATGTAAATTCACATATAAAATACTCACTTCTACAAATCGACCAAACAATGAATTTGTAATTTTATAAATTTGTAAATCAACGAATTTAAAATAAATAGGTTTTAAAATGCAAGGCTAGGCACTTTGAAAATTTTCATCCAAACACACTCTTAAGTATTTGACGGCATATTTGGTTGAATAAGATTTGTAAAACCGAGCATTGTGATTCGCATGTGGATGAAAATGTAAAAACAAGGGCAAAAGCATGGTTTTCTAGGATTAGGATCCTACCTTGGATCGTAATTTTGTTTATAGGATCGGATCGCAATAAAGAAAATGAACGTTAGAATTATACTTTGCGTAAGGTGTTCTTACAAGATACATTAAACTTACGTGACAAAGTAGGTCTCGACTTTTGGTTTGTACAAATTCACCCGTGTACGACGACAATCACCAACTTTTAAGGAGATTATGTCAGATTTTCAAACTATGCCTGTGTATAAAGTAATTCAAGTGGCTCTCGCCTCTTATATCGCACAAATTATACATACATAGGCAAAAAGTCATGCAACACAACCTATTTTGTGAAACATGTATGCCTTATTCATGGTAAGCACGTGAAAAGTCAACAAAAATCGAAGGAAAGTTTTTCCTTGTGTAAATCCTCATAATAGGGCACGTGCATTACACTTAAATCCACTTTTTCGTTCAAAAAACAAAAAATGACTTCTTATTAATGGCAGCGTCTTGGAACTTATTATCATCTTTAAATTAAATTCCATGGTATACACGGAGAGCGGAGCCAAACTTAGATCCTTGGTCTTGGGACGCAATAAGCTATACTGACCAACTTGTACAACATTTCATGTAGATCAGTTGTTAAACATATGTGTGTTGGTAAGTTACTATATTAGATTCGCAAATGATGTTTACTGTGATTCATGGGAAGCAATAGCAATTGGAGGCTTTTTCCTTCTCTTATTGTGTCTTTTAAAGGATATTAAGCAAAAGAAATATGAACAAAGTGTTATGGGAAAATCTGGAGAGACCACATACAGCTCATGAATAGATCTACACAACACAAAACAGACAACGGTGACATGACAGATGGTGATCCAGTCGAGATCACCAATGCCTAAGTCAAAATGAACTCAAGAGAGTATGAGAGCTGTAGACTTAGTCAAAAAGCTTACCTTGCCCCTGTAGTTGGTGTGAGTCTTTGTAACCAGATAGAGAGGAGGATACCTCCTCATACTAAGGTTTGATCACATTTTTTGTGATTACCATATTGGAATGGGATCCTCTATGAGCAAGGTCCTTATTTGATTAAAGGATAATTAATAATGTTGATGAGGAGTACAATTAGTGTTAACTTGTTTCATAACCAAAACGTGGTCCCTACATGCCCAAGCACTCGAGCTCAGTGAAAGCAGTTCAACTAGTTGTCTGGGATGAGCAAGGCACTTGAGCCCATTGAAGCGCTTATGTTTATACAGGACGAGTAGGATTTCATGGGCATTGAAAAAATTCTAAACCCCACTTTGTAAGTTCTGATTTTAGGGATGTTTGAATATATGACACGTTTCATGCATCTAGATAGAGGTGAAAAGACATTCAATCTTAAATGTTGAATCGAAACATCAGAAGATCCTAGTCACAGTGGCTCCGTTTAATAAGGCTTTGTCTTTCGCTTCTTCTCATCAATAATGGAGAGCAAAGGCGATAACACTTTAGAGGTTTTTTACTATTATCAGAGAATCGCAAGAGTCACCAAAGTTCTTCCGCTACCTTAGAAACTATGTTCATCTTTTAAGTAAGATCTCCAACGTTTTCTTTTAATTTTGAACACTTCCTTTCAAGATTATCTTCAAGTACGTCATCCACACATGATTCAAGTGACTCTACTCGTAAAGAGCTCTTCGGGACCTCAACGTTCGACCCATTAGTGTTAGACGCACAAGTGCCCTTAGTTCCCTTTAATCATCCTCACTGCGCTCTTGCCGAGGTTATACATGGCATCTTAGAAGATGCTGACAAGCCAAACCCCTTTGACACTCATTTGTTAGCCGTATGAGTAGTTATGACCTCAAGATCTTTAGGAACGATGCAAAATCTCTAAGTACGCAGAGTTTAGGCTGTCGAGTGAGAGTGAAGCAGTTGACCTTAGCACGTTAGACCAAATAGTCGTGTACGTAGACATGTTCTATAATGGCTTTAGAGGTCCACACTTTCATCGGTTGTCGGCTTACGGTTTATGGCTTAGCCTCTGCTAAGCTTTCTCCCCATGCTTTGAGATTCATTTTGCTTTGTCTATCAATGTTATCTTAACTTAGAGCAAAGATGAGAGCACTTAAGTAATTTTATAAAATATATTCTTAATTAATAAGCAAGTAGGTTATTATTGTATAGTTGAAAGTTTAGGGAATGAGCGAAGATAGTCCCAACCCCCCCCCCCCCTTCTTCAATCATAATTGGAAGGACAAATTACTTTTTGTCAAAGTTTTAGAGGGTATGAAGTAGAACGTTCCTATGGAGTGGAATCCATATTGTCAAACAAGGGATTGCAACAGTCTAAAGGACGACGAGCTCAAGGAAAATGGCCTTCAACATTCCCTTGCCAAAGGTAGCCAAGCCCATCAGCTCCAAATATCCATTTTCAAATGACCAACTAAAAGAGTGTCATTTTTTTTACCTCAAGGGATGGGTAGAAGAAAAGGACGAGAATAACCCTAGTAAACACATAACCAATTTCCACATGAAGACATTTAGGGTGTGTTTGGCACGCGGGATAAGATTCCTGGATAGGATAAAAATAATCATATTCAGCATTTGGACACGCACTTAGTCCCCGGATAAGGTATCCTTTGGACTTGTTCATTCTATACCTGGCAGGGGTGGTATAAAATTAATCATGATGGGTTTGGACTAAAATGAATGGGACTCACGCCACTTTTCTTCCTATTTCCCTTCAACGCCATATATACATATATATATATATATATATATATGGGGGCTGATCCATTGCTAACGCTAGCAAGTTGCTAGCGCGATTTGGCCGTCCGCTACATTACGTCCGCTACATTATGTAGCGAACGGTGAAAAAAATGATCGTCGTGGCGCGCGATCTAGCCGTCCATTCTCGTGCGCGCGTGGACGGCCAGATCACGCCAGCAACTTGGGTTAAGTTACTAGCGCTAGTACTGGATCAGCCCCATATATATATATATATATATATATATATATATATATATATATATATATATATATAGGGAGCTGATCCGTTGCTAGCGCTAGCAGAGTTGCTAGCGCTATTTTGCCGTCCGCTACATAATGTAGCGGACGATAATTTACGTCCGCTACATTATGTAGCGGACCTGCTAGCGCTAGCAATGGATCACGACCCATATATATATATATATACATATATATGTATATATATGTACATATACATATATATATATATATATATATATGTATATGTACATATATATACATATATATATACATATACATATACATATACATATACATATGTATGTATACATATCTATACATATATATATACTTATGTATACATACATATACATATACATATGTATACATATATACACACATATATATACATATACATACATATATACATACATATATATATATATATATATATATATATATATATATAGGGAGCTGATCCGTTGCTAGCGCTAGCACCGTCCGCTATATAATGTAGCGGACGGTGAATTATCGTCCGCTATATTATATAGCGCACGACAAAACAACGCTAGCAACGTGCTAGCGCTAGCAATGGATCACGACCCATATATATATATATATATATATATATATATATATATATTAGGTATAATCCCTTAAGAAGTTACATTGGTACTTTTATAAATGTTTCTGCTATAACCATAGGCATAGACACTTACTTAAAACAAATAGTAGAATTTTATATATATTATAAAGACATTAAGAATAACGATTATTACAGTAGAGAATATTTGGAACTTAAATGGTCTGGTTCACCGCATGAGTAGCAGGTGATTTTGTTTTTATATATTCAACGACAGACTCCGAGCCCTGTCATTTCTGAAGAAATTTCTGATGATACGACAGCAGTCCTAACATGTTTAGGGTTTAGGAAAGGTCTTCTAGCCTTACTCTTTCTTAAATAATAAGTTTTCCTAGGTTGTTTATGTCTTTTATAAGTTTTCTTATTGTACTTTGGCCTAGATTCTTCCTGACCATAGTGTTGTGGTGTGTATATTTCTTTACAGAAGCTAGTTTCATTTTTCAATTGTCTAGCTATTTGTATATTAGTGCATTTAGAAACTAATATTTCTATAACTTGTTCAAAGATATCACCTAAAGAAGGAGTCCATGTAGGGTCTGGGTAAATCTTTTTAATTGTTTCATATATTTCTCTTCCTAAAGCGCCTGGTAACTTATTTAGAAATTTGTCTACTACTGTAGGTTTATAAATGTTGCCGCTTTGTGAGGCAAAATAATAATATTCTTGCATGAAAGGTTTTATATTATGCCAACTATATAAATGTACTTGTTCTAATTTTCTAGCTGCTTCTGTTTGTATTAAAGTATCACCTGTATTAGGATTTCTTCCTGTTAAAATTAACTGTATGGTGTTAACAAAATTATAAGGGTTTGGTCCTAAATCTGCCATTTGTTTTAAATCATTAGGAAAAGTCTTTTGCCATTCTTCGAAATTAGCTTTAGTAATGGGGCCTAGAAATTGCATCATATACCTAATCATTTCTTCGCCTGTATCTAAATTATCAGATTGTTTGGTGATGAAATTTGCAACTACGGCATCTTTCCATACTTGTATATAATTATTCCTTTGTTGTGGATCTACAGCTGTTATATTTAAAATAAAAGGTTCTGAAGCCTTTTGTATTTTAAAGTTTTGTTCTAAAGGATGACGTTTACCTCTAGGTTTAAAATCTGGTCTATCAGATCTATTATGTTCTATGTTTGCGCTTTTTCTAGGTATGTTACCATAAGGATAACGTGGTCTTACATGAGGTTGTGTAGTGTAAAATCTGCCTCCGTCATTATTATTGGTAGTACCTGAATTTTCACCTTCTTCCATAAGGAAGTAAGGTACTTCATTCATTAAATTAAACTTAATATTGTTTGTAGTGATCTGAATATCTATAGAACTTGTTTCTAATTGTTCTAGATCTATCTGTTCTAATTCTTTAGGTTGTAAGTCATCTTCTAGAGAATCTATTATTGTTTCCATTTCTGTTTCTAGCAATATGTTTTGTTCATAAAGAGTCTTATGTTCTATTCTAATCTGTTCTATTTCTAGTATAGCAGTGTTTATTTTATGATCTAATTCTGTCTTGTAATTTGTTATAGGCTCAAAACTTTCTATGCTTGGAGTATCCAGAGAAGGATTGAAGCTTGGGTTTATTGTACTAAGACTATCAATAATAGGGTTGTTTAGGCTATGTTGTATAGTGTATTCTGGTTGATTAAATATATCTAAACTGTTTAAATTGTCATCTTCTTCTGTGATACGTATGAAATTTTGTAATTGTTCTATACTTAAGCCTTGTCCTACAAATGTAGTTCCTATGGATTGATTGAGAATTTTTATGTCTAAGTCTTTTAAGATATCAAAGTCTTTGTAACTATACATTTTCTTCATCTTCTGTGATATCTTGATCTTCTACATGAGTATTAGCCTCTACGTAATTTGTAAATCTAACTGATCTTCTTCCTGATGCGTCTATGTACCACATGTTATCTGTTGGTACGATACTGTTATTAGAGCTAGTCGTTAAAATCTTATCTACTAGCCATTCTTGTCCTGCATTTTCTAAGGAATCTACCTTGTAAGGTGGTAAAAGTCTAATACCTCTATTTATAATAAATTTTGCAGTGTCATCTATGGTTAACTTATATCCTACTTGACTGCTTTGTGTTAATTTTCCTATAAATGTGGTGCATATTAAAAGGTTTTTGCCTTGTTGGAAATCTTTATAACCTTTAGTCATTATTTTTACTTTTATGTTTTTGGCAAAATCTTTTGTATTAATACAAAAGTCTGGTGCACAATAAAAAATGCCACCATTGTTGTTCATGTCAACTTCTATAGCTCCTATGATAGCCTGTTCACTAGAGAATCTATCATCTACTATAGCTAGAAATACTTTGGCACCGGTATCTCTTCTAGTTAAGCCTTTTACTCCTATTACTATTAATCCTATATGAGTTAAATATAATATTCAAACTGACACCAAAAGTTTAAAAACAATTAGAGAAAATCTAGACTATATGAAGGATATTTTCAAACAATCTTTTGATAAGACAAAACATGATGAAGCTAAAATTGAAGTAGCAATTGATAAGCTCATTAAACAGGCTATAGAAATAGAAAAGATAATAACAATGGTTGAACACCTAGAAAAACAAACTAATAAGTTAGAAGATAATTTAAGGCATTATTTTAATATACAAGGTTTAGAATATAAATGAATAACAATTACGAAAACAATTTAGATTATAAAAAGGCCTTAGCAGATCAGACAGATTACTTATATCCAGCTGATGGCCTAACTAAAAATATCTTAGGAACTCCCAGTGAAATCACTAGTAGAAAACAAAGTAATGTTATTATAATGTTATTAATAAAATGCTTAGAAAAAATAGATACTCTAACACTTAGACTTAATGCATATCTAGATCAACCTAAAACGGAATTAGATATAGACAATCTATGTAAAAAATTAGATAAAATAACCATAGATAAACCTAAAAGGAAAAACCAAGACAAACTTAACTTCCTAGTTTATGACAAGTCACAATAGTCATATTTTGGGAAGAGGAAATATAGAGGACAGAACCAGAACAGAAGTTTTGGCTACTGAAACTAGACCAGGCAGAATATGAACAACCAGACAAACCCTATTTTTCCTACTCAATTTGTCAGTTACATTGACAATCTTGGTAGAAATAGGATAAATTATAATGGTAATAACTTAGAAGTCATACATGCGGGTGCAAGGTTTCAAGTCAAGGATCATAAAATTGGTCCTTTCCCTGTTGACCAAAGGACACTCATAGATAATTTATGGCAATCTTATGTTAAAAAAGACAATGGATGGTTTGTAAACACAGTTAATGCTGTGGCAAATTATTTCCATAAAATTAGAGATACTAAAAAATACAATTTTTATTGCGTTTTCAAAGGCAATATTCCAGGGATTTATAAAAATTACCCAGAGGCAATGGTAGGAGGTGTTGGTAATGAAAAAATGCCCTGGTACAAAGGTACCATAACTTTTTCAGAAGCCACTACTTTGATGCAGACCCATTACGGCCCTAACTATTATATTAGTCCAGAATGCCAAGACAGATCTACCGTAGACTCTACTATAGCAGATTGCGATAACTGCAATACCTTAATTAAGCACCATAATATTTTAAAAACCAGACTAGACTATGTACTTATAGAAAAAACACACTTTGATTTACACATAGCCCAGTTAAAAACACAGTTACAAGTAGCAGAATTAGAGGCCAATGACTGGAAACAGAAGTATGTCACTCTTCTTTCTTCCAAACACCAGTCATCTAAACTGTAACATCCCGGAATTTCGGAGCTTTAACACCCGGACTTTTCCAGAGCGTTATCACCCCGAACTCCCGGAGTGTTTAAGACAATCAATACTTAATAACATAAAAACCTTCATTTCAAATAACTAACTATGAAAACCTATGTCAGAGCCTCTAATCATTACAATTTCCTCAAATCAATTTAAATATAACCAAGAAGTTTACCCGCGCAGGGGTCTTAACAATCAATACTAAAATTTAATTCACTTCCTTACGCTCGCTCGGCTCTAATCCATATTCAGGTAACCTACTGCTGGCTGTCACCTGCGGAAAGGAAGTCAAAGGGGAGTGAGCTTTTGAGAGCCCAGTAAGGTCGCACAAAGATTTAAAAATAAGAAAACGATACGGACGATTTTTCATATAAAACTTTTGAAGAGTATTTTCAATGAAATACAACACTTAGACAAAGATGAACAAAACGAACGATTTTACATTCAAGTCCAATAATAAGTTTTTGAGGAATTTTGCTTTCGTTGAAATCACTACGATACGATATAAACATAGGGATGAGTATTCAACTCAATCCCTTAAATAATAGTCATTTAAAACACTTCGGATACAATAAAGCATGAATGGATAATATTCAAAACAGTTCAAGTGTAATAAAACACAGACAGGAAACATTGAACATGAGCAGTACAGAAGCAAAGCCACCCCGGCAGTGCTCAATCGCTTTACATATGCATATGTACACTGACTAGTCCATCTAGGTACTAGTTAAACCCATCCAACAGACCATCCTTATAACGCCAACAATACAGACCATCCTTATGGCTCCCAAGTTACTAACTCATGTCAACATTGAGAAACAATAAATAAATTTCAAAACATTTTATGATAATTGAATCGATAAAACAGATGAGAATAAACAATTTAAGAATTCCAACCGATCGCTTAAGGTTCAAGTTAGGCTTTCATGGACAGTTTCAAAACATCTTTTATATCAGCATAAAATCGAATCAATTTAGTTTGTAAAACTGTTGTATAAGCATTTGAAAACAGAATAACGAAATGGGGTTCGGATAGAAATCCCTTACCTCGGTCCAAGCTAAGCGATGCTACCAACCTCGATCAATATTTTCTGAATAAACCTAGATTGGCAATGCACATGTTAGAACATAATCTATACTAATATACTATAAACCTAGTATCAACTACCCAAACGGCGCTCACTTCTAATCCCGAAATCGCGCAACTCAAACGGATCCCGCACACAGCTAACCTAACTGAAAATCTTATACTCTCCTTAACGTATACAGACACTCTAAAATTTATAATAATTTACATTAAAAACTTTTATAGCTTAAAGCATTAATAAAAGTCAAAATATGCATTCTCCAAATTTTTGAATGTTTCGAAATAAAATAATTTCTTTAAATACAATAAAATCTCATAAATTGCCAAAACTACTTCCAGCTACAAACTAAGTCCCATAATTTTTATATTAACTTTTAAATATGTATAAAAATTATAAAAATATAAATCAGAAATTAAAAGGCATTAAAACTATTTTTCAAATATTCGTTTTGCTAAAACTAATGCGATATGGAAACCATAGCAAATAAACTCCAAAAATTATCAAATTTATACTGAGTCTTTATTATACTATATAAACACTACTATAATTTTTCCCATAACATTTTCAGGGTTTAAAGACTCCAAAAGAATTCTCCAAATCTGAAATTATAGAAAATACTATAAATTCATACGATCTCAGAAAATTATAAACTTTTGCCAAAAATTCTAATATAGTCTATCGTACTATACTGTAAAGTTTTATGCACTGATGATCATCATACACTATTGAATGCTCGCACGGCACTTAACGCTAACCCGTTACACCTACTGCACAATTTACTGTGACCCAAACCCAATTCACTTCCAGTTCACTTCCTTCTTCTTCTCCTTGTTCATTGCACTCATAGACTATTGCACTCACAGACCCCATGAAACTCACACCCCACAGTCATTACATTCACAAAACACACACACATACATACATTACACTATATTCTCACTTCTCCCTCAATACCCACCTGGTACAAACCCACGTATCTTAATATTTATCCTGCCATGCCCACTGCCTCACGGCAGTGGGTTTCCCTTCTTCTTTCATTTTACACATTATACAGGCTCACAACTCACCATTTATACTCACACATGCTCACAGCACCTCACCACTACACAGCTGCACCACCTCCCATTTTCACTACTTTCATGCACACACAAACTCCATAACCTGTACACACTCCATTCACAACACATACCATCCCACGCACCTCACAGCTCACACACTAAAACACACAACAACATGCATGGACATCTCCCTACACCCATTGATTTACAAAATACCATAACACTTCCCAAAGCACTCTGCCTATGCCTACCCACGGAGCATATCTTGCTCCTGTCACCTTCCTCTCTTCTCTTATCCAATACATGACCTCATACAACCAACCAACACTAACCCACTGCCGTGATTCCCCTTTCCCCTTACACATATAACCACACTTTACACCCAAAACACACTCAAAAACATACGTACCCATGCTGGGCAGTCCACCCATAACACCAACCACAACACCTCACAGCCATAATCAATTAAACCCATTATACACACACATTACACTTGATATGGCAGCCGTGTAGCACCCACTTCAGTTCACTCACTCTTGCAGATGTATTATACATACCCACATATCATCCATTCACACACATATGTAAAGACCCGCACACCCATTGATAAACCATGACCCACTTCAGTTTAATATATATATATATCTCTCTCTATCTTGCTTCTTACACCCACCAAAACATACACAATACACATGAACATCTCACGGCTATATTTACTACAGTCATAACCCTTCACAGTTATTCTTCCTCTCTAATCCTCAATCCCTTAACCGCATATACACAGGTGCACAGTCACAGCCACCATGGCTGTGACTTGCTTGAACCACTCGTTCTTCCCATAAACGTACCCACAGTAAACGGTTTCTCTCTCTCTCTCTCTCTCTTCCTTCCAAGCACCCACGCAGACACCACCGTTTAATCACCACCATACACTGCACCAACACACATTAAACCCACGCCTCATACAACCACATGGCTGTTCTTCTCTCTGTCACACGCCAATAAAACCCACAAGGTGCAAACTGCCCCCTTCCATGGCCAACATCAAATCTCACAGCTCCCTCAAACCTGTACGTGCACGCACACGACGGCAGCCATGCCCCCACTTCATGCACACTCGCATACATCTCTCGGTAGATCCAAAAACACACCCATAAAATTGAAAAATCTGAGAACAATTTGCCAGAAAAACTTACCGGAAAATAATTGCTATTGTCGGAAACTTCGCCGGAACCCTTCTCCCATCTCCTTCCTTTGCTCTCTCACACTCTCTCGAGTATTTGATTGACGGCCGAATGGGAGCCTGAAGTCGGCTGCCTAGAGAAAAGGGTATTTAAATATGTGTAACAATGCAACCCTAGTTAGACAATGAAAACCCTACACATCCATTTGTCGCTAAAACCTAGCTCTAATTAATCCAAGCTTATTATTGCGAAAATAGTAGTATAATATAATATTTACGATACATGATGTGTTAGGAAAATTATAAATGGTTTGTTACGTCATCCCGTTTGACAAATCGTCGCTAACAAGAACGCTAATACTATAAGAAGTTCAATTGTCGTTAAAAAATATATCGATGCTAACTAAAGATTTCATCGCTAAAATTTTTAATAAATCGAAAAGATATCGGGGTGTTACATAAACCCACTACTACCGGGGTTAAAGGAGTAGCTAATCCAGATTCACAGGCTTCTGGTAAAGATAAATCAAGTCCTGTTAAAGCTGGTAATTTGCTCAAAATTACTGAAAATCCTTTGAGTTCAGGAAAAAGAACTCCTAGTCCAGTTCAACAGGTAGCTGGTAAAGACTATTCAAAACCTGTGATAGTTGGGGGTTTACTCAAAATCTCTGAAAACCCTTTGAGTTCAGGAGAAAGAACTCCTAGCCCAGAAAGACAGGTATCTGGTAAAGGCAAAGGTAAATTAAATCCTGAAACCCCTGGCCGTTTGGGTAAAACGGAACTTTTAAAAAGAAATAAAAAGAAAGCAAAAAGGCAGGCATATTCTGTCCAAAAACAAGTAGCTGAGGCATTTGCTGATTTCATCAGCTCTACTTTTAGCAAACTTAATAATCCAGGCGAGGCAGTGGAAGATTTGAAAAAATCTATCACATCTGATAGCAAGATCTATGAAGACCCCTTATTCCAAGACGCTCAACGACAGACTCCGAGCCCTGTCATTTCTGAAGAAATTTCTGATGATACGACAGCAGAGGAAGAGGAATCTGAACCTAAGCAAGAAGACTAGGACCGACTCTTAGCCATGACAGACGTAATTGAAGACTTGACAGCTGGAGCATCTATCCCAAGACTTTCTTTACGTCGGCAGGATAATACAAGACTCCAATAATGACAGAAAGACTTGATATAAAGAGCATCTCTCTCAAGACTTTCTCTCTACAAAGGCAGGACAACTTTTCTGACTAAGGAGGAGACAAGCACAGTAGACATATTAAGCATCTTTTAGCTTTTATAGACTTTATAGACTCTTAGGCCTTACGACTTTAATAAATTTGTAATGTAGCCTAGAAAGCAACTTCGTCTTTTAGCACACCTGTAAAGTCTTTTTAATCATGTAAGTACTCTGTAGCTAGCCTCTTCTGTCTATATAATGAGGCAGACCTCATTTGTAAAGAGACACGAAAGAAATACAACTGCAATCTTGCAATTTTCTCTCAAAACACTCTTCCTTCACATGCTTAACTACTCTTTCTCTCTATAATCATCTTGTTCCAAAGTTCAAGTACGAAGCAAGCTTTCTTACAAGTAAGTTAATTCTCTTTAAACTTGTTGTTCTAATTGCCCCAGAAGACATAACAATAATAATTTTAAAGCAATGATAGTTAATAACACTAATGAAGATCTCCTAGAAGTAGATGAAACACTTAGTGATACAGAAAGTATATATAGTATTAAATCAATAGATGAATACATAGAAGATAACCTCTCTATAAGTAGTGATGATGAAGATGAAAATCTTCCAGTCGAAACTACGGATAGACTAGATACTTTTATAAATTCATTAAGAAACACAGAAATATACAATTTTATGTTCAAACCCTTAGCTGAAAAATTAACTTTAGAAGAAAACTGTATACATCAGTGGCAAATAGAAAAAGGAATAGATACAACACCTTGTTATATATGCAATTGGTACCCTGCAATTAAAGTTAGATGTAAATGTGAATTATGTTATATAGAAGCATGCGTAAAATGCATTAAAATAAAATACAACATAGATATTATCAAACCTTTAGAAATAAAAACAAACAAAGACGTTTATTATGATAAAAATGTCAATAGAAGACTTGAATTCTTAGAACAAAAGGTTATTTTAATAGAAGAAACCTTAAAACAAAGGCATGAAGATGAATTTATCATTGGAAATAATAAACACTTAATCCAACAAATACAACAAGACTTTAAAATAGAAAAATTCTGCACTAAGGCAAGATTTAACAACCTTATAACTACTAGAGTACAAATTAGGCATTATAACAAGCTAATAGAAACGAATGCAATAATAGATACAGGTTGCACCATAACTGTTATAGATCCAAGCTTAGCTGATCTATCACACGTTAAAACCTTTGAAGACCCGTTGATAGGAATAGGATTCACAGGCAACCCAATAACTTATGATAAATATATTACAAATGCTTCTATTACCTTTCTCACACCATGCAATACACAGAGCAAACCTTATATTCTTAAACAAGCCTTCTGTGCACCTATAGCACATTCAGAAGGGAAAATTATTCTTGGAATAAATTTCTTAATAAATGACAATAATACCTTAACTATTACCAAAGACTTTATTCAAATAGCACAGAATGTCACACATACACCTATTAACATAGACACTCCATCAGAGTACGCCAAGAAGCGTGGTGGAAATTATGTTAATATATAAAAACAAAATCACCTGCTACTCATGCGGTGAACCAGACCATTTAAGATAATATAAAAGACGATAGTTATAATATTCCAAACAAAACCTTCCTTTTAAGTAAAATATATATATATATATATATATATGTGTATATATATATATATATATATATGTGTATATATATATATATATGTATGTATATATACTTACATTATATATATATATGTATATGTATATATATATACTTACATATATATATGTATGTATGTATATGTATATACATATGTATATATATATATACATATGTATGTATGTATGTATATATATATACATATACATATATGTATATACATATATATATGTATATATATATATATACATATATATGTACATATATAGGGATGGCAAAAAAATCCGAACCCGCGGATTTCCGCCCCGCCCCGCCCCGATAGGAGCGGGTTTTTTTGACTTTGACCGGGTCGTGGGGCGGGTATGGTATTTTTAAAAAAACCCCGCATCGGGTTAGGGTCGGGTATGGTATTTACCCATACCGCCCCGTGACCCGCCCCGCCCCGCCCCGGTATATATACCCTAATAGTAGCATTAATCTGAGCCGTCCATCTATACATATATATGCTTATTTTCCATGAAAACCTAGATAGCTTTTGTTTGCTTTCCTCTCCATCTCTCTCGGCAGACAGAGACCCACGGCGCACGCCCACGGCGCGGCAACTCGCACCTCGCACCTCACGAGTTGGAGACCAACGCACCTCGCACGGCTCTCCACCGCAGCACCACCTCGCACGGCGACGAACCATCACTGCTACGGCCGACGCCCGACGAGCTTGATCGGATTTCCTTCCAAAATCCGACGAACCACCACTGCGACGCTTGTTCTCATAGTTGGATCTACGGCGACGAACCACCACCGCAGCACCACAAGGCGCACGGCTCTCTCAGATTTGGATCTGCGGCTCTCAAATTGTTCACATATGTAAAATTATTAAACTTCCCAATGTTCTGAGCTCCTTTTTCTGTTTACAATGGAGTATTTGAGCTCATCAGGCCTCACAGCTTGTCAAATCTGATCCTTATCTGATGAACTCTATTGCCATGCGCTTGTATTTGCTTTGTAAGGAGAAGCCTCTCATTGGGCTTTACAGGCTTGAGGAATATCGAAAGTTGTTTGGTAGTTTTGGCCTTTCTATTAAAGTGCTCTCCTGGAATGGGATTTTCTGGAAAATTATGGCTTTGTTAGTTGGGATTTTCTGTTCTTTTCTTATGCCTAAGCTTTAGCAGAAGATTCCAGGGTCATACTACAGATTCAACAAATGTTTCGAAGTCTTTGAGTAAAAGATTTCACTCAGTGCAATGCTCAATCTGTTCATGGAATTCCGTGCTAATTCAAGCTATAAACATTTTCCTTGCCTACAGGCTGAATCTGGTGACAGGTGCAAGTTTTGGTGTTATACATGTTTAAAAAAGAGTTAAATGTTTGCAATAACAAGTAAAACATGTCGGGTCGGGTTGATTGATTACGGTTTTTTGCATGCTACAGCAGGGAGCGGGGCGGAGCGGGGCGGGTTCGGGGTTCCTAAATATACACAGGATCGGGTATGGTATGTAACATAAATAACCCGGACCGGGGCGGGACAAATTTTACTGAGTAGCGGGGCGGGGTCGGATTTTTCAAAACCCGCCTCCGACCCGCCCCCTTGACATCCCTATACATATACATATATATATATATATATATAGGGAGCTGATCCGTTGCTAGCGCTAGCACCGTCCGCTATATAATGTAGCGGACGGTGAATTATCGTCCGCTATATTATATAGCGCACGACAAAACAGCGCTAGCAACGTGCTAGCGCTAGCAATGGATCACGACCCATATATATATATATATATATGTGTGTGTGTGTGTGTGTGTGTGTGTAAATATACATACGTATATATGTACACACACACACGCACACACACACACACACATGTGTGTGTACATATATACATACGTATATATGTACACACACATGTGTGTGTGTGTGTGTGCGCGTGTGTGTGTACATATATACGTATGTATATTTACACACACACACACACACACACATATATATATATATAACTTTGTAAATTGCATATCTGACTTATAATCCGAACTTGGTCCAAACACTGTATATGATTTCTTGCTTATCCGGTCTTATCCGACGGTATAGCTTGTCATGCTTTATCCACCCTTATCATATCCTATCCCTTATCCTTATCCTTGTCGCCAAACGCAGCCTTAGTTGGTTAGATCTAATTGTTTGCCTTGTTTTTTAGAAATCAAATGGCCCCAACGAACCCAATTCAAAAAGAATCCTCATGACTGAGGATGCCATCTTCCCTTATTACCAAGTCGAAGACATTGACGTGGACGCGCTAGAGTACGAGCCTTTCTGGCTTGTGTAAAAGAAGTTAAGAAGTTAAGAAGGTTGACAAGGCAATCCTTAGCTTACCCCCGGCCAAGAAGCAGCAAGGGACAAGAAGAGGAGGCGTCAGCTTGCCCAAGCTCTTCGACTCTTATAGGAAGGTCAGACACTCCTAACCGTCCAGATTGGAGTGTGAGGACATATGAGTTCATCTTCAAGAGTGCCAAGACGATATGAGAATAGTCCATTGATCAAGGAAAGGGAACACCGATCTGCGACCAATCCAATCTCAGCAGCAAATGTTATGGGTTAAAAAATACCATGGTAATACTTGTTTACTTTGTCTTATCTTACTGTTAGATTTTATCCTAAGTGTTGGGGCGGAGAAACTTGTGACGTCTATGAAGCTATTTGACAAGGCGCAAGAGAAGGTTATAGAGGTAGAAAGCCACTAGCTTGGAGGTGAGAAAAAAAGTGGCCAACCTCATGAAGAAGGCTTAGGACCTTAAGCCAGTAAGGCTCAATAGGAAAGCACAGTTGAAGCTCTAAAGAAGGGCTTGGACAATGGGGAAAGTAGCGGAAGCTGTTGAGTTAAGGTTTAAACGATTATTAGAGTATGAAGCTATTCATGCAATAGATTATAAGTGATCCTTGGTGCAAGGATACAACAAGTGCAATAGCGAGATAACTATAGCGCACCCCGAGTTGAAACTAGAGGCGTTACAACATCCCCTGGCTGTTGTTGTGGTAGCTGAGGAAATGGCACAATGCGCAAGGTAGCTCAGTAGAGCCATAGCTAGAGCTGTGCGAGTGGATCCCTTTCTAGTCACCTAAGTGGGGATGTAGATTTTCCTGCCGCATAGCAGGCCAATGAGCTTACTTGGCTAATTCCTACGATCAATAGGTCTAGCTTTGACTTGGGCACTTAAATCATACACTTGCCACAAAGCCCACCTATGTAAATTATTATTTTAAAATGAGATAAACATTTTTCATCCTTTATGTTAGTCTGTGACTTTATTTAAACAAGCCCTAGGGGCAGTACATAGCCTTGAAAAGGAAAAGACGTAAGTTAACCAAAAAGGTTTTACAGTTCCAAAATCCTCATTTGAGAGATCTTGTCTAAAGAAAGAAACGCTAAGCCTACAAAAAAGAAATATAGTAAGCTAACTAAGGAGAAGTAGCATGCCCAACAATAACAAGTCTTTCTCAGATACCAAGTGATTAAGGATTATATCGTCCAAGGTTAGTAGTGTTCCTTCTGATTACAAGGGATACACTTCCCATCTAATCTTTTTAGATGATAAGCCTGAGGTTCTCCTAGCTTTATAACCTTGTGTAGACCTTAACAATTAGGTGAAATCTTTCACATTACATCCTTAGAGGCAGATGTTGACCATCTTACGAAGAACAAGATCACCAGGATGAAAGGCCCCGCAAACGTATCCTTGATTCATGATAATGCGCAGTTTTTTGCTTGTGAGAAGCAAGGCAAATAGGGGCATGATCGTGCATTTCCTCTAACTGATCCTAGTTAGCTCGTATGTTTGCTTCGTTATTACCTGGATCAAAAAGTTGTGACACTCAAAGGCGGCATGTCTATCTCCAACAGAATAACAACTCAGTGTTAAAAGCCATGTTAAAGGGAGTCTATCTCATTGGAAATCATGGTCGTTGGGCGATAAGCCTAAATTGGTTGGGGGATTTCATCTACCCAGAGTCCTTCTGCACTATAAAGCTTCTTTACAACGACTTGGAGCAAGGTGCGATTTGTAACTTCTGCAGATTCGACCAATAGTGACCTTGGTTGAGGAATTTGTGTGTAAGAGCATTTCCTCCCAAATGTCGGCCATAAACATCCTCATTAAGAGCATATTCGACCTTTGGTGCACCAAGACAACCATGGTATGAAAGGGCAAAATAGCATTTATAAAGCACGCTGTCTATAACAACATACCATATAGAGTGTAAGAGGATGTGAAGGGCTTCTTTTTTATCTTCTGGCAAAATTTCATGATTTGAGTAGGCTCCAATAAGATCCATCCAATAGGGGCCATATAAACATTCACCATCGCCGTTTGGGGAGTAATGCTTGGCTCCTGAAGAAGCTCAAGATAAACAGTACGATGGAAGTCGAAGGAGTAGCTAAACGTGATAGGGCATTCGCTTGCGTGTTATCACTACGACGTATCGGTTTAATAGAATAAATGCTTAAAGAAGAAAATTACCTCTTCTAGCTTACGAAGGTTCTTGCCTATCTCAGGCTCACGTGCTTCACACTTGCTCGAAAACTACTTTAGTACTAGTTGGGAGTCACTCAATGCTTGCAAGTTCATTCTTCAAGTGAGACTTTTATACTCAGCCTCGTCGGTGGAGGCTGAAAAGCCGAACCTGAAAGCATACTTGACTAACAAGCCATTTGGACCCTTTAGAATGAGTGTGTTACCGCTTTCACTAGCATTAGGAGGAGCCACCAACAAGTAAGTTCCAAGTAAAGAATGATTTGTTTGGAGGATCCTCTTAGACAAGAACATCATCAGTAGAGAAATTGTATTCAACAAAAAAGTCAACGAGAGCCTAACCATTAAGAGAAAGGCATGGCTTGTAATGTTTGTCAATCTCGAAGAGTCCCGCCAATTAAGCCACCAATCATCCAGAAAATTTTGACTTACGTAAATATAGTAAAGCAACTTATTTCTAAAAATGATGATTATATGAGATTACAAAACATGGACATAGCTTTTAGGTGGCCATCAAAAGGGCAAAGGTGAGCTCCTATGTGTTAGGTTAGCTCAGCTCAGCTCCTTGGAAAACTTTAGTAGCGTAGTAAATCGGATGTTGAACCTTGTCCTCCTCATGAACTAGCCAAGCACTGATAGCAGAGTCAGCGGCGGCTAAGTAGAGAAAGAGTTTTTCACATGTATGTGGTTGGATAGGAGAGAAGGCTCGACAAGGTACACCTTTAGGGCATCAAAAGAGGCTCTCTATCATCTATCAAAGCCCTTCAAGCCTTAGACGACATTGAAGGAAGGAATAAGCTTTTTATTGCCTTGAAAGAAATCTACTAAGCCCAGTTTTGCGCCCAGTTAGGACTTGCACATCTTTAATTGTAAGCGAGGGAGCCATGTTCTGGATGGCTTTGGTCTTCCCTGGGTTAGCCTCATACCCTGTGAGAGACCTTAAACCTAGGAAATTTGCCAGAGGCAGCTCTGGAGGCGCACTTGGCGAGACTTAGCCACATCTGATATTATCAAAGAAAATTGAAGCAATCCTGGAGATACGTTGATATGATCTTTGGCTTTGAGACTCTTTACCAACATGTCATCCACATAAACCTCTATGTTCGCTCCAATCAAGGGCTCAAAAATTTTGTCAATGTGGCGTTGATAAGTAGCTCCGACATTGTTAGACCCCGCATATTTAAATGTTTATATATAAAAATTAAAAAGAAAAAGAAGGGAAAAAATAGAGAGCTTTGGGACATAATGGGTATTCTGTAATTTTTATTATTTTAGAAATATAAGAATATTTCTTTTAGTATATTGATACTTTACGTACTATATATTATCTAGGAACCCTAAGAGCACACCAAAGTTCAGAAGAGTCTTCAAAGAATCCCTAAGAAGAGACTTCTTGAGATTTGTAAATTACTTTGAGGTAAGAATTTAATTTGATTAATGAATTGAGATTCGTAGTAGGAATCTTATGAATTTTCTTTTTTTTAGAACCTAATTGGAATCTTCGAGTATGTTAATTTTTATGGCTTTTGATACAATTGGATTGGAAAGATCAACATTTTGGGTTTAATTGTGCGATTAGAGGTAAGGATTTACGGTTCTCGAAATCTGAATCAGCGTTGGACCAATCGATCCTATGTCTATAAGGGCTTTATTTTTCGTCCAATTCTGAGTAATCGTTGGTTTCAATGCTTTTCGTAATAATCTGTGTTTGGGCTCTTGATACACGGTCTCTAAAATTCCCTGATATTTCAATTGGTTGTTGGTTTCTTAATCGATAGATTTAAATATTTTGTTAGCGTGTCTTTTAGTGGTGATCGGTTGACAGCTCGTACTTGTTTTTCCTGTCTTGATTCTTTGTTAATTGTAACTTCTTTGAACATTATCAATTGTTTGACTTTCCATGTGGGCCTAGTGTTGAAGTCTCTAACTATACATTTTTTAGTGTATCCATGTGGTGAGAAATAAGCTGTTCCAGCAACATGCTATGCATGAGTCAAATTTCTACTTGAGATCATGAGCCATGTACCTCTGTTCTTTTCTCACCCTTTCAAATACAATCCTTCTCAATTACCTCGCATGCACTTTACTCATCATTCACTGACCACTCATATTTGAGACATCCAATAGTTTATTTGCCAAACTCTTTTCATGAATCAATACCTAAAGTGTTGCCTAGAAATAGCGAGTCTATCCTCTGTTTCTTCATAATTTCCTGTCAAACTATTTCTGTAACGTTTGAATTATTCTTGTTGCTGTAGGTTCTCATTCTTGTAAGTGGAGCACTGTTTCAAATTTGGTTTCCATATTTTCACTCATTGTATAGCTTTTGTATTATTCGATTTATTGTCATTGCAATCTCAACCTCGTTTGACAGGACGTTTGTTACTATCTTATTGTTTGTTGGTATTTTCGTCAAGCGATTTGAGTAACATTTAATAGTGTGAGCCATTGGCTGCTAGGTTGGTGTTTGACTCGTTTGGCAATACTGTCTAGGCAAATTGCTGAGGCTTGGCATATTTATTGTCATATTACTTAAGTTAGTATTTCGTGAGCCATGTCACGTGTATGTGACTTTTCTGTTTCTGACTTTCCCATGTGGATTCGAACGTGGGCTAGCTCAGTGGGATGAGCTAGAGATCGCGATCTTATTTTTCTGAACCTTGGCATTTTGAAATTCGGTTCGATATCTGCTCCGTTAAAATTATGTACCTCCCTAATCTCGTTTTCTCAGACATTTTTGTATTCCTTTTGATTGGTCATTTGAGATTGAGCATTTGGCTCACTCCCTTATTGTTTTCTTTTCAGGTGATTAGTAGGTAGATTGGATTACGGGCCTAGCTGTGTGACTGTGAGAGCTAACGGTTTTTATCTCAGAGTCAATATTAGTATTTTTAGATGTAATAATTAAGACAAATGGAATTTGTTTAGATTTTAATTTGGAACTCTGTGTCGGAGTAATTTTGATTATATAAATGCTTTAGGCCGCTATAACATTTATTGATGTATCTTTGGTATTGATTAGTAGATGCTCTAAATGACCACTTGAGTGACTTTTTAATATTTTGAGATTTTCTGACTTTGTTTATTTGATATTGACGCTCCGAAAATTCGGGGCGCTATAGACATTCTTGAAATTGAAGGTCTTATAACAAAAGAGAGCTTGATTAATGATGAATGTTATATTTGGATTATTTTTTTTAATTTAATTATATCTCAAGAAGGCATAAAAAATTCTTTAAAGCTCATAGCCAGACGTGTCATCAATAAGTTTGCCACTCGAGGAAGAGGATAACTTTTTTTTTTTGCATGCCTTTGTCAAACCCAAGTAATCAATACATGCATGCCACCTACCATTAGGTTTTGGGACCATGATGACATTAACGATCCAATTTGGAAAGTTTATTTTTCAAGTGAAGTCTGTCATGAGAAGCTTATCCAGCTCTTTTATGATAATAGCCACTTTGGTGGGAATGGTCTCTTCTTCTGTTTATTCGCTTGTGTTTTGGATCAACACTAAGCTAATGGGAGATAACAAAGGCATCAGTAATGGCATGTTCACAGCACCATAACCGAATAGGTTAGCATTGGAGCATTGGAAGATGATGCTCTGATCACATAATGACCACTCTAGGGAGTAGCCTCTCCGCAAGCACTAATGGGATTGACACAAACTCTTATATCGGCTTAACTTGCTGGAGTCTCTTTTTCTCTCGTTAGTATTTAATCGAAGGATTCCCCGTTCTTACATGAAGCCACGTAGCACTTACAAGTGTGGCTTGATCTCCATGAACAATACTAGTCCCTAAATAAGTAGGTAACTTCATTACAAGATGGAGAGTTGACACAACGACCTGTAATTTGTTAAGGCATATTTTTTCAGAAATGGCATTATACGAAGATTTGGTATTGATGATCAAGAAGTCTGAGTCATCAAAGTCGAGGGTAACCTTCAGATGCTAGAGGGATCCTCAAGTGAGATTCACCTGGAATGTGCGTGATTCGCATTTATGATAGATCGTCTTGATCAACAGAGGATCTTTAGGGGGGATCAATATTCTGCTTATTAAGCGTCTACGTCTTACATTTTAAGCAGCATCGTGGACCCTTAACAAAATTCTTGAGGAGACCACAATCTTTCATTAAGTGACCATGGTCCTTGTGGAAATGGCAATTTAAGTTGAGGGTCTCACTTAAATGATGTCTTGTTTCTTGATCAAATTCAAGATATGCTTGCATGAAGCTTTCAGGGACATGAACTTGCCATCTCTTTTCTTATGCCTTAAGCACTTACCTCATCATCAACACTTTTGGCTTTAATCGAACTTGTCGCTTTGTCTTACGTAAAACTCTTCAGTGGGGAGATTTGCATTCACCCTATCAAGGAGGTCTCCCACGTTCTCAGGGGAAGGCGTTGGATCAAGAATCGAAGAGAAGTGCCAGGAGCAACACTTTGTGCCATAGCAGCTTAAGGAACGTCCGAGTCTAAACTCCAATCAAGAGCTTCTCTATGTTGAAATGAGAATACTAGGACTTTGAAGACTCGTTGGGTCCTTGCACTATGCAAAAGAGTGCTAAGGAGTCGTTACACTACAAGTGACTGGTGAAAAAATTGGAACTAAACGATTCAGCAAGTTGTGCACAACAAGATATGGACTTGGTGGGATATGCTGATACCATATGTGGGCGGCCTTTTGAGAATGATAAAGAAGGTGAAAATCTGATCAGGGATGAGATGCAAATTCTTACATGTGGAGAATTATGCTAAGTGTTCGATGGGGTTGCCTGTGCCATCATATGATTTACACGACGACATCTTAAACCCTATAGGGGTTGGAAAGAGCTCGATATCCTTCGTAAAGGGCATGTGCTGATAACCGATTCGTTTATATTGAGCTTATCCTTGTGGTATTTTTTACAACAGCCTTTCAAACACTTATAGGGACGTCAAAAAATGGACTTCTGAATAGCTTTCTCTTGATCAAGCAAATTTTGGAGGACGACACTCCTCATCATTGGATATGAGGATGTGGGTCCATGAATGAGTCTTGTAATACCCCAAACTTGAGGTTAGTTTTATAGTAAATCCTAGCTGATTATTCATTACATCTTTAGCGACGATTTGGTGAGCATTATAATTTATGATCTTTAGGGAAAAATTTTAAGAACCATAAGTTATAATTTAAAGACACATGTTATAAGTGATATTAATTGGGGTCTTTAGTGACGAGTAGAGTGAGCAAATTTTATCCACAACCTTTAGTGACATTTTTTAAGCATAAGTTGTAGATTATTGAATCTGGGTACAATAGACAATTAATGAAAGTGAAAGGGGTTGAGTTGAAAATTCAATTAAAGTGGGGTTTGTTAGGTAATTATAGGATATTAATCTGATCTTTTTGTCAACTCTTTTCATTGAAATGTCAATGTAGAGTGGGAATAGAGGAGAGGGATCAGAAGAAATTTAGGCAACTGGGATTTATATCCCATTTTCGGTTACAAACGTCAAATTAAGAGAGAGGGGAGGGGGGGGGGGCTGAACGAGAGATTGTGTTGCAATCTGGCGAAGGGGTTCGATTCAGGTAAGACTTCCACTTTTTTTCCAAACTAATTCATTTTTTTAGGGGAGTAAGAGGCTGGAATTGGTTGAGGCAGAATGTTCGTGAGAGATGTATATGTGAAAATGGTATGTGTGTGTGTGTCTATATTATGCATTTTGCGTGTGGTTGTCAAGAGTGCTTTGTGGGTGATGAGGGAGCTGTATAAGAAGAATGAGAGAGTGTGTGTGTGTGTGTGAGAGAGAGAGAGAGATAGTTGTGTGTGTAGAGTCCCAAGATTTTGTTCGGAGAATATGGGCTAGCTTTCTTTGTGGCCGATTTCTTCACGCGGGTGGTCAGATCACTACTACTCCTTCAGGAACTTGCGGGTATAAGCGATATGGTTTCTTGGACAGCAGTTTGGACTAGTACAAGGGATTCCAACCCCTTTCTTCATAGATGATGGTTTCTTGGAAGCAAAAGAAAGGATAAAGAGAATCACGACAAACCATATCAAGAAGATAGATAAGGTTATTAACGAATCGATGGACAGTTTCGTTATGTCCAATTTTTCGATTCGTATGGCCAGATCAGTTGCTCCTTTTGATTCTTGGTATCAAGACAATGTTTCTAAGTTGTATGATGGCATCAACTATGTTGATTGTATGGTTTGTCTAGCCCTAGACAGTCCTTATCATCCAGATATCTTATTTTTCTTTTGATTCCATTTTTACTGCCAATATCAATTTATTTACCATGTCCTAGTTTATTGATGTAGGAGGCAGCAGTCAACCTGTCGTCTCTCGGAAAATGAATCGATCCCTTTTTGCAGGGGCCTCTGGATCTACTCAAGGTAGGAAAGGAAAAGAGCCTATCGCTGAGTCTTCCTTAAAAGAGCATGATGTTAATGAGGAGTCAAGTGATTCTTCTGAAGATATGTCCATAGAGGAGATGGAAGAGGTTGAAGATATGGAGGAAGATGATGAAGAGGACGATGTTCCTCTTATTCAACAGAAGGCAACAATTCGAGAAATGAGAAGGCAATCAGAACGCGTACTTGGTGATCTTCCTTCCAGCCCTCAATCAAAAGAACCGATATTGGTTGTTCCTCTAAGAGTTGCTCCTCCGATTCAGACTGCTTCAGCTATTGTCAGCTTCCAATCCTCTTTGAACCCATGTCTGAACTCTTTTGTTATTGTGTCACCTTCTGACAACAAACTTTTAAAGATTATTTAACTATTGCCCCACTTTATGCAGTTGATCAAGGTGCTAGATCGTCCGAGAAACTGACCACTGAGATGGGAGCCTCTGCGAGTATAACACCTGAAGAACAAAAATAATCCTCTTCAGCGCCAATCGATCAGCAAGGAGCTCTTTCGACTGCTCCAGTTGATTCGGTCACGCCCAGTGTTATTAAAGGCACAGTCGCACCTAAGGCGCAAAAGGTCCTTGGAGCCTAGGCGCAGGCGCGCACCCCTTTTCAAAGCGAGGCGCAATATTAAAATAAATAAATAATAGTACATTAAAACAATAAAATTATGTAAAAAAATTCTGAAAATGACAATTAACAAACTTTCAAACATTAGAAATGTTTAAAATTCCATAACATCATAATTTAATAAGCTTCGAACACTTGAAAAGTCTTAAATCCACTGAAAAATAGCAACTCACTAAACTATGATACTGTAAAAGCATTAATTCATCATGCATTTGATTAGTACTGCACGAAAAAAAAAGATCAGGGGAAAATTCAATTGCAAAGTGGCACATGGTTTTTTTTCTTATAATTACTGAACTGCTTGTAATTGGTGGTCTTCCATAATGAAAACTCATGTCTTTAGTTGTTTGGATCACCAAACTTCTGGATTATGATGCATATTAGGACATTGATATTATGACAATTATTTCTAAACAAAATTTTGATTCAAGAGCTCCAAACAAAATTACTGCTAAAGAATAATAGAAGCAATGCCCGACTTATAGAAAGAGCTAGGACAAATGCATATCGAATTGAGAGATCCCATAATTATCGATCTTCGTCACCTCTTTGCTAAGAGCATTTCATTCTCGTTTTGCCTCCAAAGAAAGATTGGAAACATTGAGATCAGAAAACCCACCATAAACAAATTTCTGGATTATGACAATTACCCAGGAGCAATTGTATTGGTTATTTTACTAATTAAGTAGCAGAATTGAAGAAGAAAGAGAAACAAGAGACAAGCCGATAGGGTACTGAAGCAGGTGAGCAGCTGTTTCTATTTGAGCAGCTTCTATTTGAGCAGCCGAGCAGCAAAGGCAAAGAAGAGCAGCAGTGGCGGCGACAGTGGCTGGAGCGACGGTAGCGACCGGAGCAACAGGCGGCCGGCGACGATCGGAGTAAGGGAAGGAACAGTGGCGAGGGTGACCGGGGGTGAGACTGTGAGTTGTGGTCGTGGTTGTGACTCGTGAAACAAATTGGGGATTTTGTAGTTACGTTTTACTGTTTTAGTTTAATGTTTGAAAATATTTGTTGGACTTTGTAAAAAATCTGAAAGAAAAAATCAACGGCTCATGTAAAGACACGATTGCAAATCCAATGGCCACATTTCATGCGCCTAGATGTGCCCCTCCACCGCCGTTATGCGCCTTGCGCCTAGGCGCACCAAGCGCGAGTCTTATTGAACGCGTTGCGCCTAGGCCTAGGCGAGGCGCGGATGGTGAGCCTAGCTGCGCCTTGTGCCTAGGCGCGCTTTTTATAACACTGGTCACACCTAAGCCTAAGGCTACCAAGAGGAAAAGTATTACTCGCAAGACTCGTTTTAGTGCACAAACCATGTCTTTGAAGGTAAATTCCTCCTTTTGTTGGTTCTTGTATTTTTTTTGCTAAATTTCATTGCTTACCTTTTATTAGGATTTGGGTGGTATTACCATCGATTTGACCCAGGAAAGTGCCAGTAAAGATGACGATCCTGACAATGTTTCCTTCGATGCTCCTGTTGGCGAATCAACTAATACATAAGTTATTAGTGGCGGAGGTCTTTCAGTTACTGCTACCCATCGATCAGCACCTCCACCCCAATAGGTTCGTAGGGTTTAAAGCACTTTTATCGCTATTACTATATTAAGTAATTCATATCTTACTATTGTCTACGCAGCAGGTCGATGAACCTTGGGATGTTCAGGGTGAGGAAGATTCTGATAACACTTCTAGCAGTCATCATTCCAATCGACTGGGCAATACTTCTTTACCTGCCTTTTTAGTAGCCAAAACCTATCTTCCAGTTGAAAGTCACTCTCTTGCTATTGCAGATCCGGTCCAAAGCTCTGAACCTATCCCTGCACCATCTAGCCATACCACTGTTTTTCCTTCAATGCTTGTGTCATCAACTCTCCCAATTGCCTCTACTTCCCCATCGATCACTCAGACGGTAGCAGAGGCCACATGCATCCTAACTAATAGGCAAACAACTCCTTCTATGCCTGTTATTGATGACATCAATCAGAAATTTCTACAACTTCAGACGGCCATTAATGCCTTTTCTTGGCCTTCGATAGGTGCATCGGTTTCACCTTCTAGCGTTGACGTGGCTGCAGTTCTTAATGTTTTTAAAACTCTGCTTAGCCATCGCATTTATGATGTTTTGGCTAATGATGATGCCTTATCAAAGATGAACGACTTGATCGACACTTTTGCTGACAATGCATCAGCTCTGAATGATGTCCAATAAGATCTAATCTCCACTTTGAAATTTTAAATCTCACTTATATCTGCCTCTTGGAAGCAAGGCGTGGCATTAAATCTAATGCCTAAGTAGTGGACTGGGATATCAATGCTTTAAACACCTAATCCAGGAGATACATCAAGTTAGCTTGCAGATTTCTAAGGAGGTTGAGGAGATTAAAGCCGAGAAAAAGGAATTGGAGATGAAGATAATCGCCTTAAATCAAAAAGAGCAAAGTCTGCTTGAACGGCAAAGTGGTGTTTATCAAGAGGCTGTTGATTTGGTTACATCTATGGAAGAGCCTTTGAAGAAACGAGCTAGGACTCATTCCCAACTCGTCTTTGCAGACCAAATTATTTCAATGGCGGAAAGGCAGTGGAAAGAAATTCAAACTGCCTTTGATGTCTTATTTTTTTGTTGTGTAAACAGTTATTTCTTTTAGTCAATTTTTTGCTTTTGGACTACTATTTGTAACCAGACTGTTTTTCTTAGATTTTATTTACAAATTTTCTTTTTCTATCTCACATTTCTTAACCTTTATTAGGCTAATGCAAACTATCTCTATCGATTGGTTTGACTCCTTCCCACATGGAAGGGATGTATTTATTTAGATATCAGCCGTTAATCGACTTGGCATGCATTTGTTCTTCTAACGATTTTAACCAATATGCTCCGCCTCTTAAAACCTTATGGATTAAGAAAGGTCCTTCCCAATTTGGTGACCATTGTCCAAATTTTGGATCCTTTGATCCTATAGGTAAGATAGTTTTCCATACTAATTCTCTTTCTTGAAATGTTTTTGGCAAAACTCTTCTGTTGTAAGATCTACTTACCTTTAGCTTCTGAGCATGTAGTCTATGTAACGCGTCCAATCGATGGTCATCAAGATCTTCCAACTCAATTCCCATAGCCTCATTATATTCTGTCATTGGAACGCTATTTTGCATAGCTACATGGAAGGATCTTACTGTTATTTCCATAGGTAATACAAGACCATGCCCGTATGTCAAGGCATATGGAGTTACCCCTGTGCTGGACTTCGGGGAAGTTCGAAATGCCCAAAGAACTTCCGATATCAACTGATGCCAATCATTTGGGGTATCTTCAATAACTCTCTCCATGATGTGCTTGATACACTTATTTGTCGCTTCAGCTTCGCCATTTGCTTGTGCGTAATAGGGGGTGGAGTTTATTATTTCAAACTTGTATTCTTTAGCAAACTCACGTATTTGCCCCCCAGTGAAAACAGTACATCTATCGGCCGTGATTGTTTAGGTAATCCAAATCGATGGATTATGTTTTCTTTAATAAATGTGATTACACTTTCTTGCGTAACTGTCTTCATTGGCCTGGCCTCTGTCCACTTTGTAAAGTAGTCACTGGCCATAATTATAAGGGTTAAATACAAAACTGACTCCTGAGGTTTACACGTTTTTGCACTTTGCTCCCCGTGTTTACAACTTTTGCAATAGTGTCCCCCGAGGTTGACAAAACCATTGCAAACATCTCCAAAATTGGACGTCCGTTCAATTTTGGACGTTAAGTCCTCATGTGCAGTGCACATGCCATTTTGGCATGGGCAAATTTGTAACTTCCCCTACCCATCTTCTCCACAAACCACATTATTCATCTCTCTCTCTCTCTCTCTCTCTCTCTCTCGTCAACTGTTGATAGGATATAGAGAAACCCCATTTCTGCGAACTGGAAGCTCAAATGTTGGATCAGTGATAACGACTATGTTGCTTTTGGGCATCATAACCTGCAAAAATTCTCCTCGATAGCTTTGAGTTTGAATACATATGTTCCTCATTGCTGTAATGGGAGACACAGTGCACGTACCCATACCATCTCCGGCCACATATTCTTCTTGTGGTAGGCAAAATCCTGATACTACCGCCCTAACGGCACCCCATTCCAATTCCACTCCTTGATATGTAAAATTTGGCTTCCCTCATTCAAAATCAACCTGGCACAACAGGTACCTCTCATCCACCACTAATCGAATCCACCTGCCCTCACCTAGGAAGTGAGATCCATGGCAAGATCAGGCCAATATGGCATACGAAATGTCTCCAAATGAGATGGTTTCAGAGTCGAGTTCACCAAACATCCGCCATCTGACTAATCGAACCATTTTATCTACAACGCCTCCCTTGACCCCTACCTCTGGCATACACAAAAATCTGGATCTACCTCCTTCATCACCTCAACAAGCATGAATCAGCCACCACGATTAGTGACGCAGAATCCAGACACCTCTGGATATAAGCCATAGCTCCTTGAAGAACCTTCTGGATCTACTCTAGGCTTCTTCATGACATCTGCAGACCCACTTAAGTTCATAGGCAAATAGAAGGACTTCACTGGCAACGCCTTCCTCTTTCTCTATTATCTTGAGCATTCTCTTTCCTTAACGTGTTTCTGCAGATAGATCGAAGGTCTTCCACGCCAACTGAAAGATGAGCTGCTCTTCCATTTTTGTCATGAAAATAATTACAAAGTATGTGGGGAAGATGGGTAGGGGAAATTACAAATTTGCCCATGCCAAAATGGCATGTGCACCGCACATGAGGACTTAATGTCCAAAATTGAACGGACGTCCAATTTTGGAGCAGTTTGCAATGGTTTTGTCAACCTCGGGGGACACTATTGCAAAAGTTGTAAACACGGGGAGCAAAGTACAAAAACGTGTAAACCTTAGGGGACAGTTTTGTATTTAACCCTAATTATAAACCCGTGCTTCTTGGATGAAGAATGATGTATTTGGCCTATCAAGTCCATGGCCCAACCCCTAAAAGGCCATGGTTTCACTATCGATTGCAATTCTATGCATGGTGCGCGATGAACGACACCATGTTTTTTACAAGCTTAACATCCCTTTGCATATCAGACGCAATCTTCGATTATGGTAGGCTAGTAATGGCCATGCCGCCTAATCAACCATCTTATTTTTATGCCCACTTGATGAGCACCACAAACACCTTCATGCACTTCAGCCATTACCTACATAGCCTATTGCTATCCCAGGCATATAAGCGCCAGTACTTCCGGCGTTCGTTTAAACAGATCGCCATCTAATAGGAAGTATTTAATTGCTTGCAGCTTTGTTTTTGTGTCTACTCTTAGTTGAGGATTTTGTAGATATTGGATGATAGGTGTTCTCCAGTCATCCTGAATTGTATCGACTGGGTTAACCATTTCTAATTGCCCGTATCTATCACCGATTAGTGGCAGCTGTTTAGATACTTTTACCCATTGTTCATTGATTCCATCAGGGACTTTTAACCCTGAGGCCAGCTAAGCCATTACATTGGCGCTCCCATTATCTATCCTGGGGATGTGAGTTATGGTTACGTCGTCAAAATTTTCTAACAAATATGACGCGATGCTAAAATACATCTCTAAACCTAGAGCATTGCATTTGAACTCTCAATTCAACTGCTTTATAACCAGTTAGGAATCCTTAGATCTTTGCACCGTCGTCACACGCATGTCCAATAATATCTTTAGACCATAGATCAAGGCTTCATATTTCGCTTGATTGTTTGAACAATCTTTTTCAATTTGAAAAGCAAATTGATGTGTATTTCCGACGGGAGAAATTAGAACTATTCCTGCACCAGCTCCTTGACTAGTTTTTAATCCATCAAACATCATTCTCCAAGGAGCGATGCCAACATAGATTATTCCATTTTCAGCGTTGTCACTCGGATGATTTGCTAAAAAAATCGGCCAGAGCTTGGCCTTTCACTGCTTTCTGGGGAATATAGGTTAAACTATACTCTATCAATGCCAGAACCCATTTTTTCTATTTTCCCCTTAATACTGGCGTTGATAGCATGTACTTTATCTATTCCGTTTGTACAATTACTAATATGTCAAAAGGCAACATGCAATGTCGAAGTTTGACTGCAGTAGAATATAAAGTCAGACACAACTTTTCTACATCGAAATACTTTTGTTCGGTTACATTTAATCCTCGACTGAAATAGTAAATGGCTTGTTCAAAGCCTGACTATTTTCTTGAGCTAGTAAGCTTCCAAGCGATGATTCTGCTACCGATACATATAATTTTAGCGGCCTCCCGATCCTCGGTGGCATTAGTACATGGGGTTTGGCTAGATACTCTCTTATCGGCTGAAAAGCTCGTTGATACTCCGCTTCCCATCGATACTCAATATCTCATTTCATCCCTAACAAGGTTGAAAATGCCTTTATTTTTTCTGCTAAATTAGTAATGAATCGGTGTAAGAAATTAACTTGTCCCAGAAAATGCTGGATCTCCTTCTTATTTGAAGGAGGTTTGGCGTTTATAATGGCTTTTGCCTTGTTCTTATCGATTTCGATCCCCTTTTGGTAGACCAAAAATCCTAAGAAATTTTCTGCAGAAACTCCAAAAACACATTTCAAAGGATTCATTCTTAGATTATGTTTCCTCATTCTAATGAAAGCATTTTTCTAAATGTTTAACATGGTCTAGATGGTCATCCGATTTGACGACTACATCATCAATATATACTTCTAGAAATTTGCCAATCATATCATGAAATATTAAATTCATTGCCCTCCGATATTTTGCCCCAGCATTTTTTAAGCCAAAAGGCATGACTAACCATTCAAACGTGCCGATTGCACCTGGACATCTAAATGTTGTTTTATGGATATCTTCATCTTTGATAAAAATCTGATTGTATCCAGCATTTCCATCCATAAATGACATGATAGTATATTGAGAGGCTGAATCAACTAGCATGTCTACGATGGGCATATCATATTGGTCTTTAGGAGTAGCAGAATTTAAATTCCTAAAATCAATGCATACTCTTAACTTACCATTTTTCTTTCATACAGGAACAATTTCATTCAACATACCTGGCTGGCCGAATGAATTTTGCTCTGAGGAGTCACTCGATTTCCTCCTTAATAAGTAGCGTTACTTTATTCGACATTTTCCTGGGAGCCTACATCAATGGATTGAACCCTTGCTTGATTGGCAATCTGTGCTCCACCAGTTTCATGTCTAAATTGGGCATCTCTTCGTAACTCCACGCAAAACAGTCTTTATAACTCTTGACCAAATCGATGATTTTCCCTCTAACTTCAACCGATAATTGAGCACTAACATAAATCGGCCGTGGATCAGCTTTCGTTCCCAAGTTCACCTCTATTAGCGGGCCTTGTGTTTCTATCTTCAAATCATCAAGTTTGGCTGACGCCAATCTAAGATCTTGCAACCAAACTCCATCCAATCGATCCTTTTTGTCATCCTTGACGCATTCCGCCCAGTCAATATGTGACAATCTCACCAATCGACTCTTCATGGCATAGATCATCAATTTCTTGAAGGTCTTTCTTATTGCCTCTTATCCTTCTTTAATTTTATCCACATCTTGAACTGTTATCGGCTCACTTTCAAAATTTTTGCAACTCTCTTCACTTTCCAAACTTTCAGCTATGGAAGCATCCTCTAGCTTCCGTTGCACTCCACATCCCTTTTGTGGTTGCTTAATCATTAACAACTATTTTCACATGTACTTGGCAAGGACCTTCTGCTGTCAGGTCTCACCATATAATCGATCCCTTGACCACTCATTAATACTCCATCTTTATCCAAGACTATCGGTTCTATGTTGTGTCGATAAAATTTTGCTTCAATGCAATTTGAGTCTGCCAAAAATGGTTTGTCCTTGGCCGAGACCAACTCAGCCACCTTCTTACCATCTTTTTCCTCTCTCCAAAATATTAGAACTTGATGAAGTGAAGATGATATGCAACCATTAACGTGTATCCAATCCCTCCCAAGCAGATCATTGAAGCTTGAGGAAGAATCAATCACAAAAAATGGAGACATCTTTGTCTTCTTCCCGACCATAAGCTCTATCGGGACCACACATTTTGGCTTTGAAACACCTCCTACAAAATTGCATACCATAATTTTGGAGGGAATCAAGTCCTTTTCATCATTGCATAGCTTTTTCAACATTCTCGTGGGTAGAATATTCACTGCAGCTCCGTTATCAACCAAAACTCTAGCCACTGGTTGGCCATCCATCAGTGTGGAAATAAACAAAGGCATTAGGCACCTCGAAGTTTGGACCTTGACCGCTCCTGTATGGCCGCATGTCTTCCGCGGGTTTTGGTATCCCTTGTAGATAGCCAGCTTGCCTCATAGCTCGATCGGGCATCTGAAACTCACGTACTTCGAAGTGAATAAGCGGCACCCAAACCAAACCTGCTAGCACGTATGACACCGGAAGTTGCCAACACCACTCATCCAACCGATGCATTACCTTGCCATATGGCTGCCACGTCACCCAGGATGCATCTAGTCTCTCTAGTTCCCCCCGATAGATCTTTAGATTGTGGTGAAGGTCTACCCGTCTCCTCCGGTTGGTCGTAGGCCCCCAGGCCCACACCCTAGGCCACGTCTCATCGGAATATACCCGCGGTTGTGGGCGACCAGTGGGTAGCCTCTCGTAAGACCAAACCTGTGAATGCAAACATTATATGGAATTAATAATTAATCACGAATATATTGACACGTCAAAATAAGAATATAAATGCTCATACCTATAATAGAGTCAGGCAGGCGGCAATGGACTTGGCACCCTTTCTCGTAGCCTTATGCAGTGCTCGATATAGGTGCGCAAGGACAGCTGAACCCCCACGAATACGAGTATACCTCCTCAAGATCCTCCAAGAACACCATATACTTCGGATGCACCGTGTTTTTTGAATGCGTCGGAAGTAATATAGCTCCAATAATATACAGAAGGAATGCCTTCGTATACGTCATGAAATCGTGAGGAGTGTATTCATCCGGTAGCACGCCGTACTGCTCTCTCAGCCATTTAAGTTTGATGCTGTTTGTTGTAAGAGATTCCCTCGGAATTTCCGGAAAATACTGCCTAGCCATATTCGCTATGGATGCAGACGTTTTG